>CAIGQW010002378.1:5114034-5138141 GCA_903798125.1 Danio choprae
GTGTGTGTGTGTGTGTGTGTGTGTGTGTGTGTGTGTGTGTGTGTGTGAGTGTATGGGTGTTTCCCAGTACTGGGTGACAGCTGGAAGGGCATCCGCTGTGTAAAACATATGCTGGAATAGAGGGCGTTCATTCCGCTGTGGCAACCTCTGATAAATCAGAGACTAAGCCGAAGGAAAATAAATGATAATATTAATATTAAATATCAAAATGACTTACATCAAATGGAAACACAGATAAACGATTTCCTGCAACATCTAACATCTTCAGGTTTTTCCAACCAAGAACTCCCTAAGCAAAAAAATGAACACATAATGAACTAATATGCATAAACAATGGGTAAAGTATAATGATGGTTCTCTCTCTTGCCTCTGGTAGTTCTGTGAGATTGTTTCGGGCCAAGTGCAACCTCCTGAGCTGTGATAAATCACATAACTGCTGTGGTATTTGAGTCAGTTTATTATTAGTGAAGTTAATCTCAGTCAGATTCTTCATTAAACCCAGTTCAGCTGGAATCTGCTCCAAATGATTGTCTGTGACGCTGATGCTTTGTAGGTGACACAGACTGTAAATAAACAAAGTCTAAAAGTCAGACGCTATAGTCAGAAAGCTGTAAAAATGACTTGAATCCTCTTACCTTTTTATTTCTGAGGGAATGACTTTGATTTTGTTGTGGTTCAAATTGAGAAGCTTAAGGTTTGGTAAACCCACTGCAGATGCATAAAACACAGTTTTTAACAGGGCTGAATGAAGTAAACCTTAAGAAGGAAGAGTTTGAACTTACCCAGCACCTCTGCTGACAAATGGCTGATTTGGTTCCCATATAAATAAAGTTTATTTAGACAGCAGAGATGTTTTAACACAGATGGGATCTCCTCAAGAACATTGTTTCCCAAATTGAGCTCTGTCAACTTAAGACGCACATGAATACATGAACACTAAAAGTACATTAAAACAACAACAACAACATTCAGACCTAGAAAAACATTTTAAATAAGCGTAGAATAACACTAATTTTTATTAATTTATTCATTCATTCATTTTCTTTTCCGCTTAATCCCTTTATTAATCTGGGGTCACCACAGCGGAATGAACCGCCAACTTATCCAGCATATGTTTTTTACGCAGTGGATGCCCTTCCAGCTGCAACCCATCACTGGGAATAACCCATACACACTCATACACTAGGACAATTTAGCTTACCCAATTCACCTATTATAGCGCATGTCTTTAAAATTGTGGGGGAAACCGGAGCACCCGGAATAAACCCACGCCAACACGGGGAGAACATGCAAACTCCACACAGAAATGCCAACTGACCTAGCCGGGGCTCGAACCAGCGACCTTTATGCTGTGAAGCGATTGTGCTACCCCAACACTAATTTTGTATGTTTAAATTAAATGATTTCATAGAATAAGATACTACGTTAGATACTACGATATTACATTTTGGATTAATGATTCGCTGTAATTGGTTTGTCATGGTATTTACGTTATACAATTAATCAAAATGTGTAATTGTTTGTTAACAATTTGATACCAACTTTGTCGTATTTGTAAGTGGCTAAAATTATGCCTATTATTTTAGCCAAGTACAAATATGAACTAAAGCTGGTCTGTTGTTAAAATGTGTGAAACAAAGTAAATTTGTTTATTATGGAAATAAACAAGTTTGAACTCACCTTCTGTAAACGCATAAACTGAGACGGCAGACTTGACAGACGATTATTATTCAGCTTTAACACAACAATCCACGTCAGTTTCTCAAGCGCTTCTGGGAGATCTTTAATTTTCGTAGAACTCAGATTAAGTGACTTTGATTTCGCTTTTAATGCTTTGATGATTGAATCGTTTGCCATTTGATACTCGCTTCGTCAATTTGAACTTTTCCCCAAGTTTCCATGGAGAGTCTGATCGTGTTTACTGCGCGCACTGGCGCCGCCTAACGGACAAGCAAGACTATATCATGCGACAGACAATGGATTTTTAAATCGCAATTAAAATATTAGTAACATAAAATATAATTTTCTAAAAGGCCAAAAGAGTTCAAATGCTGAAAACCTATAACACTCATTGATTAATGAAAGACATCCTTAAAAACTCTGTTTTAAAGTTAAAACGTTATTAAAAAGTCCTTTACAGAAACAAAAGTGAGATTATTTGTTATAGCATCACGGTGAAAACCCAATGGAAATTGTATATTTAGAGTTATGTGTGTGATGACATTAGATTTATTTCTCTTTTTTTAGTATTCACACCGTGCCTTTGACTGCCCAATAAGTATTATTTGTTCTGCATCATAATTTTACATTTAAAGTATTTTAATGTGTATGTTAAACTATGAACACAGTTTTGCAAACCCAAAATTTGTGCGTTAAATGGGAAAGATTAAAACCAGATTTGTTTTTCTCAGATTTGTTTCTAGAAAAACTCAAATAATGTGACATCTCACAGAAATCCTGCAAAATTCATATAAATCAGATGGTGAATTATGAACTCCTGGAACTGTTCAGTCCACAAAAACACTCCAACAATTAGAGTCTATCATAATCGATGTAACAGGGCTTTCAAAAGAATGCGTAATTTACAATAAACACTCTTTAAAATATGTCAGAGAGTTTAACACACAGTCTGTATTTGTAGGGACATCAGTGTAACACTTTCACATCCCAAAAACAAAAGCTTATTATTGATAGAAAGTTTTTATTCAATGACGCATGAGCCCGATCCAGCAGCTTTTAGAGCAAATTACTTGCAGATATGTGGTTTTTCAGGAAGAACACAAAGCACACAGTTTATTCATGAACAACTCTGTTATATTAAGCTTGTCCACTGCAACTGAAGTGACCAGCGGGGGTTATTTCAGGATCTTCAGTGAGCATCTGACCGAACAACCTCAATTCTGCCGATCCTAGCAAAATGGAATCCAATTCCACACGGCCCATTTCTACAGGCTAATTATGCACAGATGCATAAATTAATGTGTGTCAGTATCCGGGTCAGCCCTCTTCCTCGTTTGCCAAATCTTTCAGAGGCTCCACAGAGTTGTAATGCTCTCCAAGTCCATACGCATGCCGCATATAACTGAAATAGAAAACAGCATAGGGAATAATAAGTATGTTGTTATTATTATTATTATTTAACTACATAAATGTTCAGTTATTTACATGAGTGTGATTTTTGGCTTGTCATATTCTTCACCAATAGTAATAGAGGGGGAATCTGCCTGGATGACCTCTATGGGTAGCTGGAGGACCTGGGAAAGTGCTTTCAACTGAAAATATGAAGAAAAAAAATCTGACAAATAGTGTCTTGTAAAATGCAACATTTTAATGTTTGTTGTTTGGATGAATCTAAATGATGAATCTTACCTCTAACTGTCCGCCCCATGCAGCGGTGTCTGCAACATCACTGCAATATTTCTCAAACTCATCTAAAATTGAAATGAATCCACAGTCACCAACAGAAAATATTTATATCATGCAACAAAAAAGCATTTTGATTTGCCTCATATATTATTATTATTATTATTATTATTATTATTATAGTATTCAGCTTAAAGTACAATTTAAAGGCTAAAGTAGGTTAATTAGGTTAAATAGGTAAGTTAGGGTACAAGTCATTGTACAACAATGGTTTGTTCTGTAGCCAATCGAAAAAAAAATTGCTCAAGGAGGCTAATAATATTCAATTCAATTCAAGTTTATTTATATAGCGCTTTTTACAAAGTAGATTGTGTCAAAGCAGCTTAACATGTTCTAGTAAAATCCAGATTTCAGAGTTGAAGTTCAGTTTAGTTCAGTTCAGTTCAGTGTGGTTTAAATTTCACTGCTGAATGATCAAACACTGAAGAGCAACTTCACTGAAGAGTGCCAGTGGCGACAGTGGCGAGGGAAAAAAAACTTCACCAATTGACGAAGTGAAGGGGAAAAAAAACCTTGAGAGAAACCAGGCACTGTTGGACACGACCATTATTCTTCTGGCCAAACTTCCTGTTATATTGACCTTAAAATGGTAAAAAAAATAAAATAAATAAAACTGCTTTTATTCTAGCCGAAATAAAACAAATAAGAGTTTCTCCAGAAAAAAACATATTATAGGAAATACTTTGAACTATTCCTTGCGCTGTTAGACATCATTTGGGAAATATTTGAAAAAGAAAAAAAAATTCCATAATTATTTTTCATTTTAAGAAAATACATTAATTTGGCAAAAATGGATTAAATCAGACAGATTAGACTTTTATAATGTTTTTTTTTTTAAAAAATCTACTACCCAAAGGTTTTTTTTTTTTTTTGCTTTTTTTTTTTTTACTTGGCACCAAATCAACATAGAATGATTTCTGACAAATCCCATGACCTTTAATACTGGGATAATGAATCACTTTTGAAAATACAGTACTGTAAAATAGAAAGCAGTTGTTTAAATTTGTAATGCTATATATTATTTCTGAACTGTACCATTACCATTATGCTGCTACCATACAAAACGTCCCATATTGGTGTCCACGTTAAATTAAACTGACCAAAGTGATTTCATGTGCAGTACGTAGAAACCTCATTACAGACCATTTTGAGCGATGGAAACAATAACGGTAACACTTTACAATAAGGGTTGTATTAGTTAATGTTAGTTAATGAATTTACTAACATGAACAAACGATGAACAACACATTTATTACAGTATTTGCTCATGCTAGTTGAAGTTAGTTAATGAAAATACAGTCGTTCATTGCTAGTTTATGTTAATTCACGGTGCATTAACTAATGTTAACAAGAATGAACGTTAATAATGCATTAGCAAATGTTAAACTTTGATTAATACATGCTGTACAATTATTGTTCATTAATAATTACAAAACAAAAATTATTGTAAAGTGTGACCACAATAACAATGGTCCTAATGTATTTCCTGTTTTAGATATTTAATTTCCATAGCTTCTAAGAATCCAGAAAGCTCCACATATTGATACTTTATTATGACAGCTGTGTTAACATTAGTTATGACTGAATCACGTCTTGTTGCAGTTCTGAAATAGTTTGACGACAAACAGGAACTGCTAATGCACCAATGAAAACGCTATATTGAAATGGTCTATTTGTATATCAATTCAATTCAAGTTTATTTGTACAGTGCTTTTCACAATAATTATTGTTTCAAAGCTTTACAAAAGGTGCACATTACTGCATTACAATCAAATTCAGAAAAGTTAGGGTTATTAGTTACTATAACTTTATTAGTTACTAATAACTTTATCTAATTAACTAGTAACTAATAGCTTTAAACAGTTGAAGTTATTATATACAATGTGTACATGTTCAATAAAGTGTACGTGTTCAAAAAAGTCAACTTTGTTTGAAATAACGTTTGTGAAAACAAAATGTCAACATTTGGGTCAACAATATTCCATCCTCATTCAGCTTTACAGATTTAGTATATACAAATGGAACAGCAATTATTATATGTCCTTACCTGTATTTACTGAAATATGTATCCTAACTAGATTGTATAATATTTTAAATTATTAAAAACCTTTTGCTGTGAAATGACTAAACCTAGTGGTTTGAGGCATAGTAAAACAGAAATATAAAGATTATAAATCACACTTAATTAGTGTTGTTATGGGCTAAAGTCCTTAATAATTCAAAATATTCTTGTTCTGAATATGCCTGTAATCTCTTCTGTGAATCATTGTAAAATGTATGATTTGAGCCGCCTTTCCACTGCACACGACAAGCGACAGAGTGGAAATCATTCATTTAAAAAAGAGAGCAGTCTGAGAGCTGGATGGAGTTCCGATCATCTCCGTATATGGAAAATTTGGATCTGATTAGAGCTGCGGATCCAAACTTCTGTGACTAGACCAAATGCGACCAGCCGACCAGATGTGATGTATTCCAGTGTTGTCCAATCAGGTCCGTGTGCACAAGATGAGAATTATTAGTAGTTTTTTTGTTACTTTTTACTCAGAAAAAAATCTATATTAAAAACAAACAAACAATAGAATTTATCATTTTTTTTTAAATGCTGTCTCCAAATTCCCTCCAAATTTCTTTTGCTATGAACTTGAAATGTCTATGAACTTCTAGTATTTATTCATTCATTCAACCATGCTGAATGCACGGAGAACAAAGGTTCTTGCTTTTGCACTCCTTTATTTCGGACACCGCAAGGATCAGCTTCTCTCCAATTGTGCAAGACAAACCTATTCTGACAGTCATGTCCGAATGTCGTGTGCAGTGGAAAGGCAGCTTTATTTCGTGGCACTAACCTGCAGTGTACATATCTCCTGTAGTAGGGTTTGTAAGGAAGGGCATGAAGTCATCTGCATGGCTCCTCATGTACTGAGCAGTTTGATCCCGAAGCTCTTTCAGGCCGAGAGCGAGTCCTCTCTCCGTCAGCTGATGCTCCACAGCGCGGTACATACAGTGGCCATCAGAGGAGATCTCTTTAATCTGCAGATGTCTCTCCACCAGCTTCTCTCGCAGCTTCAGACCCTCCTGATGACGAGAGCCGCTGAGATTCTCCACTTCTGCCTCCGCAATCCGCATCTCTCGCTCCTTTTCAAGAGCAGCCTTCTTGTCCTGAAAATTATTTTTCAGTATTTCCAAATGCGATGTAATTTAAGATGAAAATTTACTCACTATTTACAAGTGGTTCCTAACATTTATGAGTTTCTTTCTTCTGTTGAACATGAAAGAAGATATTCTGAAGAAAGCTAAAAACCTGTAACCATTGTAGTAGGAAAAACAATTACTACGGAAGTCAATGGTTACAGGTTTTTAGCAATCTTCAAAATATCTTCTTCAGTGTTTAACAGAAGAAAGAAACTGAAAATGAAAAAGAACTCACCCGTCTCTTCTGGGCTTTGGATGTCCGACTTTGCTTGCTTGGATCTGATTTTTCCTCATGATTTGCCACACTCATAGAATCCAATGCGTCTGAAACCTCTTCCACCTAGGAACAATGTGAGCATGAGTGAGCTGCCTATATTTAGTTGGCTGTAAGGTTTCTATCCAGGTTTATTTAATGTCTAATAACATTTGTTTTTTATTTCACTTACTGAAGAAGTGTTGTGAAGTTTGAGCTCATTTTCATGTTTTTGAGAGAGTTCGGCCTCTAGTTTGGCGATATCTTCTGTCAGTTGTTTCCTCCTCTTCTTGTCATTTTTGGGAACTGCGTTTTTCATGCTTTGTATTTTTGCTATGGTACAAAAAAATACAGATGAGGATTAGTGCCAAGCATTAATAAAAATAAAACCTTCTAGAAATTATAATGGCAGTTTAAACTTGTTTTGAAAATAAAGTGATGCTTTGATACATTTATATGTAGACTATCTTGTTAAATGAGGACACTGTATATCATGTGTTGGGCAATAGTGCTGTTCCTCACAGTTCTACCATCCGCATCAACCAATTCAGCACCACCACTGTGGACAGCAGCTCACCGCATTTTTTCTTTTTTTTTTCTTTCTCAAAACAACTTTTTAGTTTAATCTTAACACTGTATTCTGACTTTTTCTTCTCAAAATGTAAGAACAGCAACTTAATTCTCAATATCTTATTTCAACTTTTTCCTTGAAATTTCTCTATTATAATTACTTTTATCTCAAAATATGTACTTGTTTTATTATTGCTGCAATCTTTAAAACAATTATCAGGATTTTTCTTCAAATCATCTGTAAAAAAACACATTTGGTGTTTATTACTGTTCAGTATGTTTAGTTTATTAAGGCAAAATATATTTTTTCATGCACTTTATAATTTTGAGATTCTGTCTTTCTGGAATTTCATAAAGCGTTTCTTCAGTCTAATGGAAATAAAACAAAATACAACTTTTAAGTGATTTTTTTTGTTGTTGCACTTTATCTATGCGTGTCCTTAGATTTCAATTACAATTCGTATTTTTAAAGGCTGTCTTAAATAGATTTTTTTTCCTTCTTGGACTGAGCCATACATTTCCAGTAGCACTTCTAAACAATAAAACACATTCTATTACTATCTATTTTCATAATTAATTTGCCTAATTAAAAAAAAAAATATTCCTAAAACATGATTTTTTTTCTAAACATGATGACTGTTTGCATTATTTTCTAAATTATGCAATGACAAAGACAAGCTAAAAATAAACTTTCTTTTTACCCGAGTTCATATACGAGCGCATATTTGATTAAATATTGCAAATCCTAATGTGATCAATCAACTGGGGAATTATTAACCTATTCACCTGCAGTGTCTAACGTTACCGCTTATTAAAACCTCTTTGGGGAAATCTGTCTAATAAATATATAATTCTACATATAAAAGTGACATGTCTCTTACCTTGCAGGTCTTTCTTTTCCTTGCGATGCTGTTTGGCTAACAGCTCCTCTGCTGTCTCCACTTTCTCCATGACTAAATGTAAAATATATTCTGAGCAACGGTGACAATTAAGCTAAACTCCAAACACACCATTCATCGATACTTTAACTTATCGCTTAGTAAGATTAGAATAGCTTTAGCACACAATAATCAGTTTAGAGCATAATAATCAGTCATGATAACCAAACGCATGGATTCAATGGGAGCACAGACTCTACACACATCCGGGAATACGACATTTCAAAATAAAAGTCTAGAAACCTGGGTAGTTTTTTCTGATACTTTGACATAAAATATCCCGTCATTTACAAATAATAATTTAAAATAAAAGGTTATTTACATAGCGACTGAAAAACTTGCTTAATTTATTCAACGCAAATTATAAGCAAGTGTAATTATTTTGAAATAATTTTCACGCGTCAAGAGGGTAGCCATCACCGTTTTTATAAGCATATTTAGCGCGACTTTTTATAAGCATATATTTGCTTAAGAAAGTAGATCGTCGTGGATTGCTGTTATTTAGTAATTTTGTTTTATATTTTAGTTTCACAGTTTGGTCATACTGAACTAAAAATAACCAGTAATATCTCCACTTTCTGTTCGTTTCCACAGCGAGATCTGGCAACAATGCCAGACTCAGCTAATCGAACACGTACAGCGCGTACGATTTATCTACACACTTGTACTTATAATGTCTGACGTACAGTTCATGCTGACAGCTCTAGCATACTGGCTTTAACACCACCTCACAATAACATAAAATAAGGGACAATTTTGCAGGAGGAGCGAGGTTTCTGCAGCCTCGCAGGCAATGTTGGGAAGCCAGGGGATTCAACCTGTCACTTTGGTCTTTAATAACTCCAAGAACTGTTTTCTTCACCTGTCATCAAACTTCGCCACTCATCTCTGTCTGCATGAGGTTTGTGTTCTGCTAGCTGCTTTATAATACATACATAGCAAATGCTAGTACTGTACTGTATGATTGACCTCCGTTATATGCAAAGTGCTAGAGGTTTTGCTAGTCTAACGCTAATGTGAATTCAGAACCAGATTTTGGAGCTGTCATGGGGTGTTTCTGCACCGGTGTTCCTCAGCTGGATCAGGTCCAGGTCTTCAGGTCCAGAGGACAGTGTTGAGATCAGCAGACAGCTGGGAGAGAAGCTTGGGCTCAGGGATGGAGAACAGGTTGGTCACTGGCTAAAGCAGGGGTGCCCAAACCTTTTCTTATAAAGGGCCAAAAAAACAAACTTGATTGAGGGCTGTGGGCCAAAGTTAAAAATACCAAAGCATATTGCATTAAATTTGCCATAGGTAATTTCCTAATTTATTTGTGTATTATTTAAAAATAACTAGAAAACGTTGCTTTAAAATATATTAAATAATGACGCAGTATCATTTTTAACATTTTATAGTAAACTTATTATAGATAAAACATAAACAATCACATTTTTTTCCCCTTCACTTCGTCAATTGGTGACGTTTTTTTCCTCGCCACTGTTGCCACTGGCTTGCTCGGATCGGGACTTGTGGAGCTGCGCTTTGGTGGATTTGCTCTTCAGTGTTTGAACTTTCAGCAGTGAAACTTAAAACACACTGAACTGAACTGAACTAAACTGAACTTCTAATCTGAAATCTGGACTTTACTAGAACATGTTAAGCTGCTTCTACATTGTAAAAAGCGTATGTAAATAAACTTTAATTGAATTGAATAATCAATCACATTTATAACAATGGAGTTCAATGCTGAATACACTAGTCAAGCTGCTCCTGCCTTTACCTTGATTTGCCAGCAGATGTCTTGTGTATTGTCCTCTATCTATCAAGTGACAGTATTTACACTTTAAAAGTCTGATTCATTTACAACATTTAAATGAAACATTTAATTTAATTTTTAACATTTAATTTGGCTTTTTGTAGCTCCTCAAATAGACAAAGAGACAAAAGATTACATTGAACTCTCCATCTCTTTTTAGATGGGATGGCGGGCCAAACCAAAGGTTACAATGAGCCAACTTTGGCCCCCGGGCCCTACTTTGGGCACCTCTGAGCTAAAGGGATGGTCCACCTAAAAGAATATTCTGTCAGAAATGTACAAGTACAAATCTGCATGCATTTCTTTTACCAAACTCAAAATGAAAAGATTTTTAGGAATGCTGCTAACCCAAAAATGTATGCAGAAAAAGTGCAAAGTAAATCTATCAGCACTGAAAGAGTTTTCAATTGGTATATTATTCCATTTTCTTTCAAGTTGTAAAAGTTTGTAATGATATGAATGTGAGTTTTTGTGACCCCTGATTAATAAAGGGACTAAGTCAAAAACAAAATGAATGAATAAATGAATGAATGTGAGTTAAAGAATTATATAATCATAGTTTTCATTTATGTGTAATTGTCATATTATGTGTCACATATGATCACAAACGTATTTGTGTGGATGTCAATCAGAGGTTATCATCCAGGCGTATAAATTAGCAATCAAAATATGAAATAAAATTATAATACAAAACAGGCATTCAAAATAAAAATGACAAATTAAGATATCTCTTGTTTTAGTCTAGTATTTGTATATAAAAGGCGACACGGTGGCGCAGTGAGTAGCACTCTCGCCTCACAGCAAGAAGGTCGCTGGTTCGAGCCTTGGCTGGGTCAGTTGGCATTTCTGTGTGGAGTATGCATGTTCTTCCTGTGTTCACATGGGTTTCCTCCGGGTGCTCCGGTTTCCCCCACAATCCAAAGACACGTGCTGTAGGGGAATTGGGTAAGCTATATTGTCCATAGTGTATGTGTGTATGTCCTGTTCCTCCAGGTTGGGGGTTCAGCGTTGGGCTAACAACCCACCTCATAAAAAAACTAGATGTTACAAAACACCAATATGGTGCCGCTAAATATCAACTTTGGTATAAAATGGGCCTGGGAGTAAGTATGTAAGTATTTGTATATAAAAAAATACGAAAATGAGGAATCTACATATTCTAGGCCTTAAAAAATGTCTTGTAAATTATTAAACTATTATTCCTAAAGCAATTGTTAATATATATATTTTTAGAAATATGTTATTATGTTTAAATTTATTAATTTATTATTTAAATGTACTTTTCCATTAAATCACCAACAACTGAAAAATAAATTTGAATCAATAAAATCGTATAACTCCAGAATTTTCACAGATAGGATATACTCTAATGTAAACTTATAATGCTTATAAAGGTTAAACTTATGAAGATCACAATAGTACCCCTTTAAAGACGTGTATTCTTAACTCTTATCATCGTGTTGAGGACAAATATGGGCTCTGGACTCAAAAAGTTTGAGAACCACTGATTTGGATACATTTAACATGGTTTTGTTGTGTTTTAGGGGTATCTTCGGCCCTGTCTTCAGGTGCAGTCAGTGCAACAGGTGTCTGTAGAGCCTCTGTCTCCAGATGACTGGGAGATCCTAGTGAGTTTACCTCTTATCTTCAGTCCCTAGATGTTTAGCAGATGTGTGATGTGTGCATTTCAATGGATATAGCCAGCCTAGTTTCTACCTGGTATTAGCACGCATAAAATCGCAAGATACACACAGTATTACCATACTTTATAAAGAGACTTTTTTTGACTACCTGTGTCTATTTATTGGTACACTCCACAATACTGTCCCTGTCCTAATTTGATGACTTGATGTGCACTTGCTGTCTTGCAAGTTTACTATAGCCACTGCTTTCATGTCCAATATATCATGCATCATTCAAATCCAGCATTGAAACTAAATTGACTAAATTGACCTATACACTAATGGATTTATTTTGCACAATTCTTCAGTGAATTATTATTCTTGAAGAAAAGTTATCCTACACCATCCACTGCCATCTCGCATTCACATCTGGGTCAACTCTAGGATGAAACATAGCTTGTCGATGACCGTAATGATCTTGTCCTCATTGATTGTACTGTTTTAAAAGGTCATACAGTGGGTTAAATAAGTATTAAACATGTCACCACTTTTCTGAGAAAACATATTTCTAAAGGTGCTGTTGACTTGAAATTTTCACCAGATGTCAGTAACAACTAAAGTAATTTATACATACAAAAGCAAACAAAACTAAATAGTTTAGAAATTAAATTATGTGTACTGTAATAACATGAAACGACATGTAAATAATGCCTGCAACTCCATTCTACAACTCAAGCTGTTATTACCAAAAAAGCATTTCTTTTCAAAGTATTAAATACATTTCAGTAGTTCAGTACCTTCTTCTCGTGTCATTCAATTGTTATTACATATAACACATTTTTCAGATTTGTTTTGGTTTGGTTTATTTGCAGGTTTGGATTGTTTGAGTTTTTCACCAAAATCAGGGTCAATTTCACTAGTCAACAGCTCCTTAGAAATATATTTACCAGGACAAATGATGACGTGTTCAATACTTATTTTACCTCTGTATATCAGATGACAGAACTAAAATGGAGCATCAATTTCTTTTTAGTCTAAAACTGACTGTACTTTATTCCAGGAGCTGCACAGCTTGGCTCTGGAGCAGCGAATCCTGGATCAGATCCGGGTGGTCTTCAGTGATGGTGTTTTTCCTGTGTGGGTGGACCAGCACACTGTCATCTATATCAGAATCGGTCAGCCAGCCAGCCCTTTTTGAAATGTCTTTCATGTTGTTTCTGAATATGAACTGGTCCTTTACATTAATAATTCTTTGTTTTTTGTGTGTGTTTTTAGCATCCCTAACTCCATCTGTACCATTCGGCCGACTAGAGCAGTTCACTGAGCTCATTGTCTCCCCAAAACTACACCCAGGGAATGAACTACTCCACAAACCTCAATTTGAAGAGCCAAGACAACATCTGCAACATCAAAATGTTAATATCACATCGTCTTCCACCTCAAATGTCCCTCAGGATCCATTTAATGATCATCCGGAGAGTTTTAATGAAGGCCATTGGGGAGGAATAACTGATCTGAAAGGCCTGGTTAGATATTTGTTTACAAGACGTGAGCCTGCAAAGGAGAATATTGCAGTTCCCACAATTCCTTCCATCCTGAAAGACTGTATCCTCCGGAGTTGCGGAAGCCCTCCTAGGTCTGTCAGCCATCTTGGCTCGTGTCATGGAGATGTCCATATACTGCCATGGAACCTTCAAGAGCAAGAGAACTGGAATCCAGGACAGTCTGCACTAACGTACGGCAGGCTCTCAAAGATCCTTTCTCCTAAAGAGCTCAGGGAGAAAGTCAAGCAGGCCATGGAGAAGAAGAAAATCAGAGATGCGTCCCATAAAGAGAAGGACACAGAGGAGCATATGGAGAATTCTGCTGTGGTCAGGATGCTTTGTCACAATATAAACAGGCTACAAGGGGATCAAAAATTCAATAAATGCGAAGAAATTTACTCTGCAAAAGTTTGGGTGAGTTTTTCTATTGCAATTTAATTTGATTGTTATGGAAAAAATTGTTTATATTGATGACTTCTCAGGAAGGGAACTTTGGCTGGTAAGAAACAGCTTAACCATTTAGAAAACTAGAAATTGAAATAGTTATTGTATAGCAATATGAAATAAAAACCCCCTTCGCAATCGTCTGGCAGTGCTCTGGTGTAATATTTAAATAAGTGACATTTTTAAAACATTGTATAGAAAAACATTAAAAAATGATTTACAGATTCAATGTGTTTTTATCTAATGCTCACATAAAGTTAACTTTTAAAGATACTAATAATTTAATAGCACTGTTATATGTTGTATAGGAAATCTCATCCATAGATACTTATAAAGGTCAATGGCAAAAAACGTTTTTCAAGCATCAAAACAACAAAAGTGTACATACAACTTTATTTTTAATTTAATTATTTAACCAGGAATGTCCCAGTGAGATACAATATCTCTTCTACCAGGGAGTCCTGGTCAACATACTTATGGAGCATACTTAGAGAATGCAGATCGACCTAACTCTGTGTGAAAAAATGACATCTTAAGTAAGAGTATATCTGCTGATCTGGTATTATAAGTATTTGAACAGTAGTCCAACAAACTAGATATATTCTGTGGTAATTTACCAACTAAAGCTTTAAAAATTACAATTAAAATTTTTAAATTGATCAAATTACACCACTACTAATTTCTTACCAAGTTTCAACAAGATATATTTAATCATTTAATATATAAAATGTATAATATCATCATCATTTTGGCCAGAATTGTGATATCTGTACATCCCTGCCCATTAAATATTAGCCAATATATTTCTCTCTCAAATAAATGGAACTGATGGAAATAAATGGAAACAGATCTAATGTAGGTGGATAACCAGTATGATACCGACATATTGAAATATTGTACATCCCTAGTTATAATTTTTGTTTTTGTTATAGATCCCAAAGATGCTGCAGAGGCGTTTGAAGATAGACCTTCACTCAGCTGTGAGGATTCAGCCTTTGAAATCAATGCCAAGACTAGCTGAAACAGTCATGGTTCAACCATTGCAACCGTTGGTAAGTTTTTCTTTCAAACATAAATTAATTATTTAATAATAAATACTGTATTGTAAAGTTGTTATTCCTTACTCTCTGCAGGCCGAGAGTGAAAAGGAAGAAGATATTCAAACTGCATTTCTCAATTGGTTGCATGCGCAGAGCCATCAGCCTTTGACCTGCCTGACAGGACGATCTAACGTCATTCTTTTACCCTGTGCTGAAGGTGGGAGGAAGAACAATCAGTGATTCTTTCAAAGATATTACAACTCTTTTAATGCCACTACAGTTATTACAGACTAACCGGGAATTCTCTGTTCACAGGAAAGGAGGAGTTTGCCTTGACTGTGGTAAAACCAGAGCAACAGCAAGAGGATGAATTGTTCTTCCTGTCAAACAGTTTACTAAGAAAAACAGACATACAGGTATTGTCATATATATTAACTTAACTTAAAATAATATTGTGATTGTTGTTTTAATGATGCTCAAGCTGACATTATCGAGTATACACTCACTTTGTCACGCAAAAATATGACTCGAGAGCCCAAAAGCATTAATTTTAGCTTATTATAATGCTAATATAATTTAAGTTATTAAAACAGGTGTTTTTATATTTATGATACAGCAATACCACTCAAGAGAGACGTTTTCCCAAAAATCTGCATGCGCACATTTTAGATACTATCACTTTCTTTTTTTTTGGCAGTGAAAATAGAAACAAAGCAAGAGCAGAATATTTGTGTCTTGATTTAGTCTTGAAACAAATCAACTGAGTCAAATGATTCATTGATCTTTTCAAAAAGATTGTTCATTAATTTCTAAATGAATTAGATGCTTCTAATGACTCTTTTGACTGAATGATTTAATGAATTATTATTAAGGCAGGGACTTGTTGCCACCTTCTGGCAATTTTAGTGGGGTTTTTTAATCCATGATGATGACAGGACAAATATTGTTTAGTTATCACTGTGGAAAAATACCCAGAAATATTGAGATATCTTTTAATGTCAATATTGCCCATCTCTAAATGGCATTGTATTTTAAAGATTCATTTTCTTTCTCATGGCTGCTCAACAAACAATCTTTGTTTAGATTGCCAGAGAACCACATAATTCTGACCTCAGAGGCTCTGATAATGATACTGAAGATCCGTGTCTTGGCTTTCCCTTTCTCAGCTCTCTTGGGTATGCTCACTTTCTTCTTAAAAACAGGAAGTATCAGTGTATCATTTAATATAATTAGCTGCACACAGGATTGATTTACTGAGGAGTCTTTGTGGCTGTTGTCTATGTTTGCTCAGTGGGGTAGAGGACATCAGCAGGTCTGCTTTCCAGCACATCTCTCACGCTCTGATGGGAGGTTCACTGTCACGTGAACTGATCTCCACAGGACGGGGACTGAGGGGTGGAGCTCTGCTCATCATAGGTGCAAAGGTAACCTTCAGACACGCATGCAGCGCTCTTATCAGATATGGAGTACTTTATTAAAGCTTGAGGCAATTGCAGTAATTTATTGCAGGTGCACTTGATTTTTCAACATTATTTAAAATGATATTTTAGAGATCTGTCAATGCAAGTGTTTTTAGGTACTTAGACCCTTGGAATGATGTGATGCGTTTGCTTAAAAGTGAATATTATTCAGTAAATCGAAGAAGACAACATTGTCAGGCAAAACTAAAAAAACGTTAAAATTAAGTTGAAAAGATGTTCAGTATGTATTATTAAGATGTTTTTAAAAAGACAATTTGTTGTAAATTGAAAGGTAAAAGACGTCCTTTTCAGGTTGCATGAACATTATGCAGACGTTATTTGAGTGACTGGGAGCGAACGTTATGTAGACGTTATTTGAGTGACCAGGAGCAAACTTTATTCAAGTGACCGGGAATAAATGTAATGTAGACGTCATTCGAGTAACTGGGGGTGAACATTATTTAAGTGACCAAACAAATGTTATGCGAACTTTATTCAAGTGACCGGGAACGAATATTATGCGGACATTATTTGAGTGAGCTGGAGCAAATGTTTTGCTGACGTCTTTCAAATGACCCGGAGTGAATGTTATGTGGATGTAATTCAAGTAACTGGGAGAGAAGATTATGTAGGCGTCATTTAAGTGACCGGGAATGAATATTATGCGGACATAATTTGAGTAACCAGGAACTAATGTTATGTGGACATCATTCGAGTGTCCAGGAGTGAATGCTATGTGGTCGTCCTCAGAGTCACCAAAAATTGTCCTCCGAGTGATCGGCCCTCAAACATTATGTGGGCTTCCTCCAAGTCACCAAAAATTAATGTCCTCTGAGTGATCGGCCTCAAACATTATGTGGGCTTCCTCCGAGTCACCAAAAATTAATGTCCTCTGAGTGATCGGCTTCAAACGATATGTGGGCGTCCTCCGAGTGACCAAAAATTAACGTCCTCTGAGTGATGGGCCTCAAAACCTATGGGGGCGTCCTCAGAGTGACCAAAAATTAATGTCCTCCAAGTGATCAGCCTCAAACTTTATGTGGGCATCCTCAGAGTGACCAAAAATCAATGTGCTCTGAGTGATTGGCCTCAAACATCATGTGGGCGTCCTCCGAGTCACCAAAAATGTACGTCCTCCGAGTGATCGGCCTCACTTTTTATGCGTGTGTCCTTCAAGTGATCAGCAAATTTTCTATCATTTTTTTTTTAACAAAGACCAATTTGAACAGATTTCTGGAAGTGCATGATAGTCTGACTTGTTTTAGCCCAAAAAACGACATCCAAATGACATCTCGTGCTGGTTGGGCGGTGTCTATATGCTCTCATGTTTGCTTGACTTTATAAACTGCTTTTAGTGGTTAGTAAGGTGTTCTTGAGAGAAGTCTTCAAGAAGGCTGCTTTTTATTTGATGAATATGCATTCTTAATCTTTACTTCTTTAGTGCTTGAATTGTATTTTGATGTAAATACAAATATCACATCAAGATCATTACCATAAACGATGCTAAGAGCTTGTGGTGTAGAGCTCTGTTGTTTGACACATGGCTGTGCTCAAATGGTACAATGGTGCTGCTGATGCCATTTGTCTTTGGAATCTGGAATAGATATAGTGTATATGGCAAATTTCTGGCTTTTCTGTGCAGGGCAGTGGAAAGTCTTCTCTGTCCAGAGCGCTGTGTAGAAAGGCCAGCGAAGACCTGGATGCCCACATTCAAGTTTTGGACTGCAAGACACTCAAAGGTTGCCTGAAAATTTAACTGTCCCTTAATATGTCTTTTATCAATTGCATTTCTTGTTTATAATTATTTTTTAATGCATAAATTGCTTAGGTAAGAGAACAGACACAATCAGGCAGAGGCTGGAGGAGGTTTTTGAGCAGGCGGTTTGGAGGCAGCCCTCAGTCGTCCTGCTGGATGACCTGGATCATGTGGCCGGTGCTGCGACTTCACCTGAACACGAGCACGGACCAGAAGCTGTACTGCGGCAGCACATCGCACAGAGTTAGACCTCATATAGACACGCTTGCCTCTACATGTATTAATGTGTGGAGAACAGGATGGACATCTTCTCTCTGCATGTTGTCCTCAGGTCTGAAGGATTTGGTGGATGAGATGGTGCTTCGCTCCAGTCTCATCACTCTGATAGTCACAGCGCAGACTGAACACGCTCTTCATCAGACTCTGACTGTGGTGCAGGGCTCACACTTCTTCCAGAGCTTCTGCAAGATCCCAACGCCAGATCAGGTCAGTTCAGGGAAAAGAAAAAACATTAATCACCGTTTTTCTAATAAATATTATAATTCAAAATGTGATATGAAAAAAGCTACAGACTTGTTTTTTAAGGCTTTATCGTTTATGATTATAACTTGGTTTTACTGTAAGATATACAGTTGAAGTCAGAATTATTAGCCCCCTGTATATTGTTTTCCCCCAATTTCTGTTTAATGGAGGGAAAGATTTTTTTAACACGTCTCTAAACATAATAGTTTTAATAACTCATTTCCAATAACTGATTTCTTTTATCTTTGCCATGATGTCAGTACATAATATTTTGCTAGATATTTTTCAAGATACTATTATTTAGCTTAAAGTGCCATTTAAATGCTTAACTAGGTTAATTAGGCAAGTTAGCGTAATTAGGCAAATTATTGTATGACGATGATTTGTTCTGTAGACAATATATATTGTTCTGTAGGCTAATAATATTGGCCTTAAAATGTTTTTTACTGCTTTTATTCTAGCCAAAATAAAACAAATAAGAGTTTCTCCAGAAGAAAAATATATTATAGGAAATACTGTGAAAAATTCCTTGCTCTGTTAAGCATCGTTTGGGGAATATTTGAAAAAGGAAATAATAATAATAATAATTTTGACTTCAAATGTATATTAAACAACAATAACATCAATGATAGAGTATTATGAAAATTAATTAAACAAAATAATAAATATTACTTTTATATACTATCCAGATTTGCTGTGCTTGTTTGTTGATGCATAATTTCAGTGTATATAGAACAGTATAACTACGAGTTGATAAATAAATAAAACAAACAAGGAAATATTACTATTATAATTTTGCACTATAAAGTATTTTAGAATCAAGTAGAGTACGTTTTGGGTAAAAAAAAAAAGTTGTAATATTTTCTGAAAAAATTATTGCTTTTCAAAATGTGATGTGACAAATGCTACAGGTTTGATGTGCTTGTTCATAGGGCTGCATAATTATAAAATTGACAATATATTGTATACAAAATAAATGCACGACAATGATATTAATATGATTAGTAGTAATATTATTATTCATAAATACATAAAATATTAAGCAAAATTAACAAACATATTATTATTGTAATATTTCACTATGAAATAAATATTTAAGAAACCATAATAATAATGATAATGATAATAGTTTATATAAATGATCAAAAATCTTTTTCAGTTATAGGACTGTTTAGAAAGGTTATTTTAATTAACTAGATAGTAAAAGAAACTACAGTCAATCTACAGTAAAAACTAAAAGCAATTTTTTTGCTTGAAATAAAATATTTTAATACATTAAAACTTTTCAGCTAGTCACCAGGGATTTTTTAAATTTATTATATAAAAAAGTAAAAGTCTTAATCTATATAGACATATAAATATATTATATAATATAAAGTATATTAATAATATAATGTGTTTCTTTCTTTAATTCTAAGCTTTAATTCTTTCAGATTCCTAGATCCTTGCCAGACTTCAAGTCTATATTTAAAAAATAATAATAATAATAATCTGATAATATCATGGTTTCTCTTCACAGGCTCAAAGAGTTGAGATTCTGAGGTCTTTGATAGTGAAAAAGAGCTTCCAGGTCTGTCCGACTACTCTTGATCTGGACAGTGTAGCCAAAGAAACAGAGGGATTCATGGCGCGAGACCTGAACCTGCTGCTGGAGAGGGCTATCCATGCCAACACACTACACAACTCTGAAGGCAAACACCACCCACTTCATAAGAGTTACATCTTACTGTGATGCAGCTTTTTTTCCTCTAATCTCATTTTTCTGGATCTGCAGATTTGAGCTGTAAGGACTTTCGACAGGCTCTCCAGGGCTTCACTCCACCGTCTCTGTGGGACGCTCAGCTGCAGGTGCCCAGCGGGGCCGGGATGGAGAGGATTGGGGGTCTTCATGAGGCACGTCAGCTCCTGATGGACATCATACTCCTGCCGGCTAAGGTACTATTTTACAAAGTCTATTTCCCCCAACTTAAAATTAAAAACTGTTGTTTATGTGCAACAAGTGTGAGTGGATGAACTTCATTTTTCTCAATTCTGTATTAAAGTGATATGTGGGGAAAAACTGATCTTTATAGTAAAATTAAAAAAAAGAATCTTAAGAAGGCACTGTGAAATAAACAAAACAGTTTCAGTATCAAAAATATCTTCATATTATTATATTTCACCCTTTGTTTCTAATTATTATGACTGGTTTCATACAATAATAAAACCAAAAAAATCCTCCCAGTCACTCTAAATTGATTAGTTTAAATTAGTAATTAAATGTATTAGATTTGCAAATTAAGCTGTTCAAGTGGCAAATTAAGCTATTCAGTGTCTTTTAATGCTGCAATATTTATTCTACTGTACAGAAGATGCATGATGATGTACTTTCATTAAAGGAATTTGGTTAACTTTCAACAAACAAAAGTTACATATGGTACTTTTAACTAAAATCGGTGAAAACAGAAAAAGTGAAAACAAATTAAACTAAAGCTAAATATTGATAGTGGCTACTGTTAAATAATAGAAAAAATATCACTGCTGCTGTTTTAAATCAATCCATCTTCATTTATAGCGCTTTAACAATGTAAATTGTGTCAAAGCAACTTAACATAGATGAAGTTCTAGTAAATTAAAGGTGCTTCAGTGCAGTTTTCACAGTTGAAGTTCAGTTTAGTTCAGTTGAGTGTAATGTAAATGTCACTGCTGAAAGTCTTAAACCAAGCAAGTCAGCGGTGACAGTGGAGAAGAAACAAACTTTTGAAGTCTAACTTTTAGTATTATTAGAGACAATCATTTAAAACACAGATTTATCTCTATTATGTAATTTATGCTCCAAAAACCAGTAATCATAATAGCTGATAGAAACATAAAGGTTTTTGACTGTTGAATTTCCATCAAATATCCCTGCTGATGGTGTGTTGTGTGATCATGTTGTGTCCAGTACCCGCTGCTCTTCTCCAGTCTGCCCCTGCGCCAGTGCTCTGGTGTGCTGCTGTATGGAGCTCCTGGCACAGGCAAGACTCTACTGGCTGGAGCTGTGGCCAAAGAGAGCACCATGAACTTCATTAGCATCAAGGTGAGGCAATGTGTACTGTATGTGTATTGCTATCAAAATATCTATACGCAACAATATTGCTGTACAGTGCCCTCCACCAATATTGCCGCCATTGGTACTGTAAATATGAGCAAGGAAGGCTGTGAAAAATATTCTTTATTGTTTAAACTTTTCCTTAGAATACAATAAAAACTCTCATTGAAAACAAACAGGTGGCTCAGTGGTTAGCACTGTCGCCTCACAGCAAGAAGGTTGCTGGTTCGAGTCCCGGCTGGGCCAGTCAGCATTTCTGTATGGAGCTTGCATGTTCTCTCCGTGTTCGTGTGGGTGCTCCGGTTTCTCCCACAGTCCAAAAACATGCGCTATAGGTGAATTGGGTAAAACAAAATTAGCCGTAGTGTATGAGTATGTGTGTGAATGCGAGAGTTTATGGGTGTTTCCCAGTACTGGGTTGCGGCTGCAAGGGCATCTGCTGCTAAAACATATGTTGGAATAGTTGGCGGTTCATTCTGCGATGGTGACCCCTGATAAATAAGGGACTAAGCCGAAGGAAAACGATTGAATGAATGAAAACAATTACAATTACACAATTACAAACGCAGCATCCCATGAATCGCAATGAGCAAAATAGTTTTGGATTATATTGCCATTGATATTTTTCTTTTGTATAATCTAAAGAAAATTAATTAATGAATTTTGAGTCAAAATCCAAATTCAAACCCCTAGGAGGCAAAAGGTATTTAATATGTGAATATAAAAGGCTTCGCTCTGCAGTAAAAGTTGATCTATATCTCCACCCCTTCTAAGTATTTTAACTTGTTCAAGATGTTTTTCTTTCTAAATATTAGTGGAAGGCACTTTATAGTCTAATAAATACAAACTGTATATGCATATTTTTCTCCAGGGTCCCGAACTCCTCAGCAAGTATATCGGTGCCAGTGAGCAGGCAGTGAGAGATGTTTTTCAGAGGTCTGTCAGAATGCACACAGACACTTCTTTTTGAATTTGAATGAAGAGTCATCACTGTGTGTGTGTGTTTGTGTTGCTGCAGGGCTCAACAAGCAAAGCCTTGCATCCTGTTTTTTGATGAGTTTGACTCTCTGGCTCCTCGAAGGGGTCATGATAACACCGGGGTCACCGACCGTGTGGTTAATCAGCTGCTCACACAGCTGGATGGAGTGGAAGGACTTACAGGTACAATACATCAGGGTCAAACGCTGGATCTTGACATGCGTTTTACAGCGAGAGCTTCTTCCCTTTGAACCTAATCATTTTTCAAAAGCATGCACATCAATCCAAATAAAAGTATGCAAATATATATCAAAAGACACCAAAAGCTCCAAAATATCAAATTTATTCACTTTAAGCGTGTAACGTCTGATGAAGAGCCGGTGCTTGACACGTGATAGCCTTTTTGAGTAAATAAATTTGATACTTTTGGAGCTTTTGGTGTTGCCGCCTTTTTATATATATATTTATGAGAAAGTGAGAAATTTCTATTTAAATGAAGTGTGAAGATGTGTAAATGAAGAAAAATATTTAAGGTACTCTAATCTGATCTGTACAGTATGTTGCATTGCAAAACACGAAAACGTACTAAAATATAGCTTATAGCTGTCACCAACTGACAAACTGCTTAAAACTTTCTGGTAGCTTTTATATGGCAATTGATTATCTTAAAAATAGAGAGAGAAAATACACTCTGGAATGTATTTCTAATATTCATACGGGCATGAAAAACCTGGAAAAGGCATGGAACATTTTGATATGGCATTTTCCAGGCCTAGAAAAGCTTTGGAAAAACTGAAAAACCAAATGTTTTGGAAAAGGCATGGAAGTTAGTTCAACAAATATCTGTATACTTGATTATAGGTTAGTTGACTTTACTTCTTTTCTGTCCATGGCCAAAAACATGCTCTCACATTATTAGTGCTGTGTAAGCATCATTTAAATGAAATTTACATAAATATAAGAATAAAACTAAAACTAAATAGATTGTTGCATGTTTTATGATATGCTGTATTAAACTGAACGTGCATTGTTTTTCTTATTATTTACCACATATACGTAGACATTACATGAAACATTAGGTCATAAAAATTTACTTGAGGGCGGCACGGTGGCTCAGTGGTCGTGGCTGGGCCAGTTGGCATTTCTGTGTGGAGTTTGCATGTTCTCCCTTTGTTCTCGTGGGTGCTCCGGTTTTCCCCACAGTCCAAAGACATGCGCTATAGGTGAATTGGATGAACTAAATTGGCCGTAGTGTATGAGTGTGTGTGAGTAAATGAGAGTGTATGTGTGTTTCCCAGTACTGGGTTGCAGCTGGAAAGGCATCTGCTGCATAAAACATATGCTGGAATAGTTGGCGGTTCATTCCGCTGTGGCGACCTCTGATAAATCAGAGACTAAGCCGAAGGAAAATTAATGAATGAATGAATGATTTGGTAAAGTTTTAGCAATTTGATTTAAAGCTATCATTCCAATATTATCAATATATCTACACTGTAAAAA
>CAIGQW010002378.1:5138541-5153669 GCA_903798125.1 Danio choprae
ATATATATGTATATATGTATATATATATATATATGTGTATATGTATGTATGTATGTATGTGTGTGTATTTTATTTGCAGGGGTGTATGTACTGGCTGCCACCAGTCGACCTGACCTGATAGATCCTGCTCTTTTGAGACCCGGACGACTGGACAAGTCTCTCTACTGCCCTCCTCCTAATCGGGTCAGCATGCTAAATCCAGCTCGCATCAGTTTAACCTCTTTACTCCTGAAAATCCATTTATATGCAGATGTATATGTGCTCTTCAGGAGGCTCGGCTGGAGATCCTAAAGGCTTTGACTCATTCTGTGCCACTGGCTGCAGATGTGGATTTGGATCAGATTGCTGGAGCAACAGAGCTATTCACTGGAGCTGATCTGAAGGCCCTTCTCTATAACGCTCAGCTAGAGGCCATACACAGCAGCCTGGGGCCCAACCTACTGCATGTGTGTTAAATACAAACTCAGACAAGCACACAACTCTGGCAGAAAGATTAGTTAGTGATCTGTATGGATTTTTCAGTGGCTGGGGCACATGAGTAAAGAACAGCGGTCAATGGTCAACATATACTCTGCTGTTTAAAGGTTTAGAGTCTGCAAGATTTGTTGTACAGTAGTAAAAGAATAAGTCTCTTACATTCACCAAGGCTGTTCATTTTATCAAACATATAATTAAAAATATGTAGTCTGAAAATAAAATAAATACATAACAATAATGAAATCTAGTCGGAAATGTAAAAGATTTATTAGATTTTTAAATGTAATTATTTCTGTGATGACAAAGCTTACATTTCATCATCATTACTCCAGTTGTAAATGTCAGATGATCCTTTAGAAATCATTATAATTTGATTTGGTGCTGAAAAAAAATTCTGAGAAGACTTAAGTTTAAGCCACAATTCACACTATTAACTACTGGCTTATTACCTGTCTATTATTAATATATTAACTGTATATTAGTAGTACTACCTTACTATCTATTAAAATGCAGCTAATTCAGCTAATAATGCAGAAATATCACATTTCGTATTATTTATTAGCAATTTTGAAAACATTTAGACTGCCTCATATGTTTATGGAAAGAGCTGTATATGATGACCATTCAAAATGTTATTAAAATAATAATTATTGCTAAAGGATCATGTGGCACTGATGAGAAATAACTGCTGAAAATTCTGCTTTAATTCTCAGGAATAAATTCATTCATTCATTTTCTTTTCGGCTTAGTCCCTTTATTAATCTGGGGTCGCCACAGCAGAATGAACCGCCAACTTATCCAGCATATGTTATATGCAGCGGATGCCCTTCCAGCTGCAACCCATCATTGGGAAACATCCATACACACTCATTCACGCATACACTAAAGACAAATTTTTGCTTACCCAATTCACCTATACCGCATGTCTTTGGACTTGTGGGGGAAACCGGAGCACCCGGAGGAAACCCACGTCAACATGGGGAGAACATGCAAACTACACAGAAATGCCAACTGACCCAGCTGAGGCTCGAACCAGCAACCTTCTTGCTGTGAAGTGATCGTGCTACCCACTGCGCCACTGTGACACCAGGAATTACATTTCTAAAATAGATCACATAAAAAACAGCTATTTTAAATTGAAATAATATATATTTGATTCATTAAATGCAGCCTTGGTGAGCAGAAGAGACGTCTTTCAGTAACAAAGCTTACCGATGACAAACTTCAGAATGGTATATGAATGATACATATTTTTCCATCCTTCAATCATTCTGTCTTTTTGTCTCATCTATAATTCTGCCTGTCTTTTATTTCCATCCACCCATCCAATTTTATCCCTCTCTGTATCCCTTTTTATGGCCTAGTTGATAATTAATAAGTGGTAAGATATTATTTGAATAACTGGTCTGGTTGATGTAAATTTAAATGATAGAATATTGATCTAAAACTACCCTAGAATATTAAATACAGATAATCACATATAAAGCTTAATTTGTAGCTTGTGTTTGAATCGGACTACCTCTGCTGTTGTCTAGGATCTGGGCTCCGGGTCAGACAGTGACGTCAGCCTCTCCTCCCTGATCTTCCTGAACCACAGCAGCGGGTCGGATGACTCAGCTGGAGAGGGAGACGCAGGACTGGAGCACTCCATGGTGCTGCTGGAGCCCAGTGAACTCCCACCTGAGGACCCGCGACACAACATCTGGCGCCTTTACTTCGGAAGCTCCTTTGAGTCTGAACTGGACAACCAGTCCCTGGTAAAAAGTCATTTATCAATGTTATGATGAATTATTGTTTAGAAATATGCACAACCCAGTCCATTCATATGTCTTCTAAAAGGAACACTCCACTTCTTTTGTAAATAGGCTCATTTTACAAGTCTACTAGAGTTAGAGTTAAAAATTTTTAATCCATTCAGTCGAACTCCAGGTCTGGTGGGTGAAGTTTTAGCTTAGCTTAGCATAGATAATTGAATCCGATTAGACCATTAGCATCTCACTCAAAAAAATAAATTCCATTTAAAAGTTGCTATTTTCTAGACTGATATGGCTAGGAACTACTGTATACTTTCATTCCGACATTATAATCAAGAAACCATGCCTCCAGTAGAGGGAGTGAAAATACCCAGCACCTGAAAATAGCATTGCAGTCATGCTATAGCCGCAAAGTGCCTTTATTATTACACCATGAGAGTATACTTCCTTAACATACCGGCCTAGAAAATAGCAACTTTTCATTTTCTGTCGGTCTTAGTACACGATGTAACTACAGAAGAATCGAGCCTTAAATAGGAAAATTATCTAAACAATTTGGTCATTTTTGAGCAGGATACTAATGGTCTAATCCGGTTCAATTGATCTATGCTATGCTAAGCTAAAAGTGCTCCTTCCAGACCTGAAGATCGGCTGAATGGCTTCTAAAATGGTAAAACTCATCTGTTTAACTCTAGTGGAGTTGTAAAATAAGCCTATTTTTTAAATAAAAAAGTGGAGTGTTCCTTTAATGTAATTGATTGGATTTCATTCCAGCTTCTACAGTATGTTGATTCAGCACTTTTTGCACTGCTATTGAGGCTGTCGCTTTCTGTTTGCTTTGCTCCCAGAATTCTCAGTGCCTGTCTGGACCCAATTCTACCGCCCCCGATCTGACGGGGGCATCGGTGAGGGATCCAAGCTCCTGTCATGCCCCTGTGTTCATGTCCTGTGTGCAGCAGGGCTTCCAGGAACTGAGTCATGAGCAGTCTGAACGCCTCCGAGCTGAAGTCAGCACCGTTAAAAATAGTTACCGCAAAACCACTGTGAGTTGCTGCACTTTCCTCACATCATACGTCCACATATTGATTTAAAATATTTAGTCTTTCTGTCTTTCTAAATATCACTATAACTGTTTATCATCCGTCTATTTTTTCCCATCCTCATTCTATATTCAACTAGTTGTATTTTTCCAATCTATCATTCTAAAAGCTTTTGCTTCCCTCTACTCATCAATCCTTCTTGTTTCCCCTATAATAATTCTACTTTTCCCATCCATCTGTCAATCCATCCAAGTTTACTACCACTCTAGTTTTTCATCCATCATTATATCCATCCATTGCTGGATGCCGTAGTTATTCATCATCCATCCATCCATTCATCTATCCATGCCATTTCCCCTATTCATTGCTATATCTTTTTATTTCTTTATTTATCTCAGTCATTCTATCATCAATATTTTCCATCCATCAATCTGTCCATACGTCCGTCCGTCGATCCATCCATCCAGTTTTCTCATTCATTTTTAAATCTAGTTTTTCTATCTATCCAACCATCTGGTTATTTATCTATCCATTCCAACACATTCTCCATCTAACCATCCATCAATCTATAATTTATATCTGTCCATCTATCCATCTATGTTACCCACCCAGTTTTTCTAGCCATTGCTATATCCTCTTACTTATTTATTTATTTTTTTCATTTTTCATCATGTTCTACCCATCATATATCTTCCCATCCTTCAATCCATCCATTGCCCTATCCATTTAGTTTCCATCCTATCCATCCATTTTGCTAGTTCTTTGCTATAGCTCTCATTTTTCCATCCATCTATCAGTCTATTTTTTTCCATTCGTCCATATTTCCATTCATCCACCCACCCATCTAGTTTTCCTATCCATTTTTATATGCCTCTAGTTTTTCATACATTGATCTATCCATCATATTTTTCAATCCATCATCCTGTTCATCCATTGCTGTATCTCTTTAGTTTTCCATCCATCCATCCATCAATCCATTTTCCTATCCGTTGCTGTATCTCTATTCAACCGTTTAGTGTTTCCATCTATTCAGCAATCCATCCATCCACCCTGGGGACTGTGAGAGTCTGTAGTCACCATTGCTGCTCATTAGAAGAGATCTTCTGCTCTTTTGTGTCAATAGGATGAATCCTCATCATCACTGGTCCAGACCGGCCCCAGTAAACCTGGCTCTCTCATATGCCAAACTCACCTGACCACAGCTTTGGCTAACACCAGAGCATCTGTCAGCAGAGAAGACTGGAAGAGATACACTGAACTGTGAGTATCCTCTTATTACACCTTTCACAAACATATTCTTTAAAGCATTTGAAATGTACTGTAACCACAATCAAACCACTGCACTGCTGAATCACACATTTGTGTTGTTTTTGCTTCCGTCATGCAGATATGAATCGTTTGGTGCCCCAAAGGAAGGAAAGTCTCAGAGCAATGCTTTATTTAAAGCAGGTCAGCGGGTGACCTTGGCTTAATGAGAGCCGCACAGAAATTAATACAGCTCAGGGCATTAGCAGGTATTTTTTTTAGCAGAGATTCTCGTGTGATAAAATTACCTTAAGTGCAACAATGTTTCCATGTTAAAAACGTCAATTTACTAACACTGAACAAATCATTTAAAGATAGTTTTGAAGTTCATCATGTGATGTGTTTGCTAAATTGCTAAGCTGCTTTGGACAGTATAAATAAAACAAATGTATATGTACATTAAATAACTTTTTAATAAATTATATACGATTTCTGATGCCTGCTTACTTTCCCAATTGTCTCTAATGCACTGCACATCCTTCAAAAAAAACTACTTGGAAATGGTCTATATCCCAAATCAAGTACCTTTATTTGGTGGCTTTTAGTGGCTACTGATTACTGTTTCTCTAGCAGAGAGCTTCTCTAGCAGAGAGCTAGCAGAGAGCTTCTCAAACTTTCTCTACCCTTCCAAACATTGTGACAAGCTAATAGTTTATTAGCATTTTGCTTGGGCGATTAGAAACAGGTGGGGTTTGGAACCGTTCCCAATCGCCCAAGCAAAATGCTAGTAAGCTAGCACTTCAAGTTGAATCGTTCAAATGAATTGAACTAACATTCATTCATTTTCTTTTTGGCTTAATCGCTTTATTAATCTGGGGTCGCCACAGCGGAATGAACCGCCAGCATATGTTTTACGCAGCAGATGCCCTTCTAGCTGCAACCCATCACTGGGAAACATCCATACACACTCATTTACACACATACACTAAGGCCAATTTAGCTTACCCAATTCACCAATACCGCATGTCTTTGGACTGTGGGGGAAACCGGAGCACACAGAGGAAACCCACGCAAACGGGGAGAAAATGCCAACTGACCCAGCCGAGGCTCGAACCAGTGACCTTCTTGCTGTGAGGCGATTGTGCTACCCACTGTGCCACCGCATCACCCATTGAACTAACATCACATTTTAAAAGCATGACATCAAATAACAACATATTTTTAAGTATTAAGTCAGTTATAATATTAATGCAATCAGGTTTGCCTCTGATTACGTCACATTAAGAAACTGAGGTAAAAACAGTGTTGACTAGTACTTCCCTTTTCTTTAGCACTTTCCAATTTGCATGCAAAAGAACAAACTAAATTGAATCACAAAATTGTAGTAAACATTGATACGGAGCCTCACGGTGGCGCAGTGGGTAGCACATTCGCCTCACAGCAAGAAGGTCGCTGGTTCGAGCCTCGGCTGGGTCAGTTGGCGTTTCTGTGTGGAGTTTGCATGTTCTCCCCGTGTTGGCGTGGGTTTCCTCCGGGTGCTCCGGTTTTCCCCACAAGTCTAAAGACATGCGGTACAGGTGAATTGGGTAAACTAAATTGTCCGTAGTGTATGAGTGTGAATGGGTGTGTATGGATGTTTCCCAGAGATGGGTTGCAGCTGGAAGGGCATCCGCTGCGTAAAACATATGCTGGATAAGTTGGCGGTTCATTCCGCTGTGGCGACCCCAGATTAATAAAGGGACTAAGCCGAAATGAAAATGAATGAATGAATGAGGCTTGATACTTCCTACTACTTGATACTTCTCAAGTCATGTTTAATGTTGGGATGAGATTTGTATTTTTTCTGTAAAGCAACACATTTTTTTATCCCATGTAAAAAACACCACATCTATAGCAAAACTGTATACTCACTACAGCTTTCCGTCTCCACGAAATAAAGTATTTGTTCCACTTCAACATTCTGACGCTAAATCATTCTTGTAGGATATTATGATTCACATTGTGTCTGATGTTGCTTTAAGTAAGGCTTACATTTAAATGTGCTGTTATTTTGTTTGAGTCAGTCATTGGTCAATAAATAAATAAAGGGATTAATAGACATGGGCACAAAAAAATGTCCACACGTTGCAAGTCCCTTTCCTACACTTTGTGAAACACTGCTCTAGCGTCCCCATCCAAAGATGTCTTCCAAAACCTGTAGGTGGCAGTATAATCCTACTATATCCAGAAGCCAGTTGGCTTGTTGAGAAAGTCCTACATGGTTACTTCTCGATCTGTATTCAAATACCTATGTGTCCTTCTCTTTGTAGAAAAGAAGAATCCTCTATTTCATCAACCGCCAAGGCCTCCGGCTTATTCTGTGGAAAACTGACATCTGCAGACCCCTAGGTCCTGAGTTCTCCTAAATTGATATTTCAATTTTTTTTAGTCTTCAGTGCCACTTAAGAGACGCCCTGGAGCTACAGCTGTCTCTGCACCAGTTATCATTCCAGCACTTTTCTCAATTTTGTCCTCAAAAGAGCTCAATTTCCTTCTCACACATCACTGTTTAATTCTGCTGTAAGACGCACCACAACCTACACATCTACAGCCTGATGCAGCACTTTCTGCTGAGGTAAATATAGACCGTCTTTGTTCTGGCTCCTGCTGTTAGCATTGTATGGGCTTGCGCTAAAGACCACGGGAGCCCCATTCAACCATATCTTGCCCAAAACAGAGTCAAAACAAGTGACATCATGGGACTAGGATAGAATAAGTCACAGCACCGCCACCATGAGAGAGCTGTGGTCTAAAACGGGAGAAGTAAAATTGATCTATGCGAGCTGTATCAGTTCAGTACTGCATACCAGCATCCGTTATACACTCTTGCTTGTAGTGTGATTTTTTTTGAAGGGGTGTGTTTAAGCTATAAATGAAAACTTTCTGCTAATTTATTCACCCTCAGGCCAGATGTAGGTGATTTTAATCTTTAGTAGAGCCTCTGTTCTGTCGAGTTGTCCTACCTTGTCAGATTGTCCTACCTCCCATTCAAAAAATAGGTAGCACATTTTGATGACGCAATATGATGCCCATCAGATTTTGTGTAAATTTGAATGTGGAGTAGTGTGATATGAAGCTGTAATATCGCCCTAACCTACCCAATCCCTAACTTCAACCTCAGAGCCATTCATATACAGTGTTGGTATCATAATCTGATGGGTAGGATAAAATGTCAAGACACCTCTGCTAATTGTAATTAATAAACTGCAAGTCAACCAGCACTATGAGAAACAAACACATAAAGGCACAGTGAAATAACGATGGCTCCATCAGTATAACTACATTTACATTATTACTACCTTGATAAATGGTCGTGTATTCTTCATTGACACGTAATAAGGTGTACAGTAGCTACAATAGCAATATCACACAAAAGCTGACGCTGAGTAACAAATATTAAAAAGTAAGATTACATTCATATCTGAGATGCTATTTTACAACAGGATTTTCCAGATTGTCACAAACACAGGACTGTTGTTGTTTTTTTTTGTTGTTTGCAAGGCTATAAATTTGTGGGGAAAGAAAATATTTCATAAGTTTTGTTTCATAATAAGAGCTTTTTAATGTATCTTTAATGTAATCATTTTTTTTTCAGCAAAAAAGGCTACAGAGAATAAGTAAATGAACAGCTTTAACATAAAAAAAATGTCTGAACTATCCCTTTTAGCCAGAAGTATGGGCCTTTTGTTTCTTCCTCAGTCTTTTCCCCATGTTTTAGTTTTGATCCTTCCTCAAACAGACAAAATCTGCCTTTGATGTGAAGAGAAACTGTAAAGTATTCATGTAGATCTGTTAAAAATGCTTTTTTTAATAACTGAACGGCCTCAAATGTTAATGTTGGCTACATTTAGAGCTCAATAGTTTGAGAATGACACAATTCGGTTATGGGGTAAAATACATTTTGATATTACAGTTTATAGTAATAAACAAAAACAATTGTTGTAATACATTTTATATTGTAATAAAGTTTATTGTAGCAAATAGAAAATATATTTGAGAACTGTTGCTTTCGTGAATAAGCCATTTACCTGAAATGCAAATAGCTCTAAATTATATTTAGCATTTAAGGCGATTTGCTTATGAAAAATTAAACAATGTTGACAGTTTATTGTAATAAATAAGAAAACCCTAAAAGGTGTACATTATAATGGAGACTAAACTTTCCTCTGGATCAGTTGAGCTAAGTTAACGCTAAATGATAAAAAAAAAAAAAAAACCATGGCTAACGTTAGTCAATCGTTCAACAGCATCAGCAAATTATGATTTTGGCGTAACAACCATAGTAAGGTTAACAAGCTTTATATTATTATTATTTTTAAAATAATAATGTGTCATTTCTTAAACTAATAATTCTTTGCTCTAAACCCATCAGGCCGGTTAGCTCAGTTGGTTAGAGCGTGGTGCTAATAACGCCAAGGTCGCGGGTTCGATCCCCGTACTGGCCACGTACCTTTTATTCATTTATTTATTTTTTGGTAAATAATAGTAATGTTATTGTATTTACAACACTTTAACACTTGGCTAATTATTGCTAAATCACTGCAGTATTAACTATAGTGAACTGATAAACTAATAAACTCGTTTATGTAACGTTTATTGCAGTAATTTGGTGTAGGCTACTAGCTACTATAAGATACCCGGAATCTGCACGCGCAGAAATCCGCAGATCTCTAACCCATCATTGAGCCTTTTCACATTTCCGGCTTTCTCAGAAGTGGAAGTCATCATAGTTGGGTAAACTTAGAGCGCAGTGAACGGGAGAGCACAGTAAATAGGCTGTTTTTTTTAACAATCCCATTTGCTGAAATAATAAAAGAAAAACTCCACGATGGTGTTATCAGCACTTTCAGAAAAATGAAAAAAATGTGTGAGACTGATAACGACACCCGGAAGAGAGAATAATGTCAAATTGACTGTCCTGCCCCATAGACGCTGCATGCAACGCCTCGCTTCATCGGTTATTCGTTTGGTGTAATTTGATGCAAAGATGATACGATATACGTGAATACATATAAATGTATATACGTTTTAAAACTAATCCAATTATTAAAAACGTTAAAGGATTTAAGATATATGATGACCGTTAAACGCCTTGTAAAAAAAAGGTCCATTGAGTTTATTTATTTACTTTTGTACGTGTGTGTAGATTTATATTTATTCCTTTTTCAAATTAATTTCAGTAATATTATTGACTGATATGAAAATGTTCATTTGATTTATTTACAATGCAGTTTGTAAAGTAATATTTTCTGTCTTTTAGTAGATATATTATACGACAGACTTGCTTTGTTTACCAAGTGGATCAGATTTGCATTGTAAACATGAAATAAAAGTTAAAAAGGTATTATTCTTTTTATTTCATATATTAAGTTTTTAGTTATGATACTTCCAAAATCATTCTTTTCTCTTCTTTTTTTAAATTTATTTTTTATTTTTTTACAAAATTCTTCGCAGAAACACCAAAACATGTCCGTAGATTCTGTCTGGTCCTAGTAGAAAACTGTATATTAGGTCATTTGTTTAAGCCTATAGTATAGTTGTTGTATTACTGCAGTATAATAGAAATACCAGAACAGATTATTTCAAGTTCTTTATGGTTCAGAAAACTATAGGTCTATACCACGGGTGTCAAAGGCAGTTCCTGGAGGGCCGGAGCTCTGCACAGTTTAGTTTCAACCCTAATTAAACACACCTGATCAAACTAATTGAGTCCTTCAGGCTTGTTTGAAACCTACAGGTAAGTGTGTTGAAGCAGGGTTGGAACTAAACTGGCCCTCCACAAACTTTGACACCTGTGGTTTATACCATTTCAATTACTCTAGTATTTTTCATGTAGCTCAACTGGCACAGGCTTTGTTAAGCAGTGGCTCACGAAATTCATTCTCATAGCAACAAGCAAGCCCTGTTTGTATGTTAAAGTGAAGCCCTGACAATTATTCATAGATTAGTCTATCTAGTGAGCCTTTTAAGAAATAAATCTTCAGCCCATCTCTCACTTCTCCGGCCTTTTTTATTTGGTCAAAAATAAACATTTTCCTATTAAATTCTGCCTACAAAACCAACATCCCAGAAGCTCTTTAGTGTTGCAAATGAGATTGCTGTATGACGCACTTTTTTTTCAATAAAGCTGCCAACTGAGAGCCTGTGAGTTGGCAAAATAATACAGAGATGCAGGCCCGTAGCCAGCCTGGTGAAAGGGCTGGGGTTTTTCTTTGGTTTTTGTTTTTCTCCAAAAGTGAACATTTTTGCAGTTATTCGCATCATTTTCCATTTAACTATGAGGTTTAAATACTGCATTTTAGTGACATTTAAAGCACTATTTTTAGCTGGAGCTTGTTGGGTGGTCATCATAATCATACTTTTTGATGTACCAAAAACATTTCCTAAAGAAACATTATTTTTAAAAATACAAATGCATCACATCATATATCATTAGGGGGGAAAATTAATCTGTTAAGGCTTTACATTAAAAATTGCCTATTAAGGATAAATAAATTGTCATTTATTAGGCAAATGACAAACTGGCCATTTTATTTTAAATTTAGCCACTTGAATAATAATAGAAATGTAAACATAATAATAATGTAGAGCTTCCTGATTTTTCTAGCCTCTCTTGTAAAAAGTACATTTGAAAATTCATGGATAACAACAATAGCCTGATTAGTATTAAAGGTATGTTTTATGAGCTTCAAAATGAACTTGTGGTGCTTCACACCTTTTTATTGGTCATTTTTTTCTTTCAAGAATAAAGTCCAAGATTTAGAATAAAAGTTAAAGGTGTTCTATGCTGCACTTAAACATGAGGTTAGACGTTTCTGTAATTTTTAATGTTAAAATGTTTACAACATTAAAATGATTTATAGAAACTTAGTGCACCCAGTTTGTATATTGCAACTGTTATGGAGTAATAAACGTTGGAAAGGAATACCTCTCTTTTCTTATTAGTTAAAGTTATGCCAATGCTAACTAATTATTTCAATTGGATTGAAGATTTTTTTTTTTTAATTAAGAATCATAGAGAAAATGGTTTAACTAAAATCAAAAAGTGAAATTTTTATTGTAAATGTCTTATTTTAATTAGGTATTATTTGGTCAATATACTGATCCTTGTCACAATGGGTAAACTGAAATGTTTTGCTTTATATTGTAGGCAAATTTTTTAGCATAAAATAAATAATATAGATTTTTACCAAATCAAAATACCAAAGAAGTTCGCTTACGTACAAAAAGTAGTTGGAAAATGAGTTGAATCTAAGTAACAGTTTTTACAGTGTAGTTACTAATAAAAGTATGTTTTATGAGCTTCAAAATGAACTTGTGGTGCTTCACACCTTTTTATTGGTCATGTTTTTCTTTCAAGAATAAGGTCCAAGATTTAGAATAACTTGTAAAATGATTTTGCTATTTAACAACAGTATAGTAGGTCATGACTTACGTCAGTTTCTTCTCAGTCTATATAATTATGAGGACACATCAGTCAAAAGACAAATTCTGGACCTTTGTCAGTGAGGGGGTGGGCCTTTTGAACCACCCAAACCCCCTGGCGACTGGCCTGAGACGTCCTCCTCTTGCATGCACAGGTGTTCATTTGAGCTTTCCACTTGTCTGATTTATTCAAAGCCAGTTTACTTTCATGTCACCACAGTATTGTATATTCATAAAACAGCCTTCATCTATCAGCGGAGAGATAGAGTGTGACGTTTTAATTTTTTTAAATCAAAGAAGCTGATCAACTCGGTGTAAAAGTGTGAATGAAGACAGTATTTCAAATGGTATTTCACATTGGATTATGGGACCTTGATCTCTGATCCAACAACTTGTGATGTTGAAAGGTTTTAAGTGACCTTTTGGATTTAGAAACAATTTATTGTTTGACTTGGTCATGTAAATTAGTGTCCAATGGTGGTTCAGTGTGTTGCCTCACAGCATGGTCGCTGGTTTGAGTCTTGGCTGGGTCAGTTGGCATTTCTGTGTGGAGTTTGCATGTTCTCCTCGTGTTGGCGTGGGTTTCCTCCGGGTGCTCCAGTTTCCCCCACAGTCCAAACACATGGGCTATAGGTGAATTGGGTAAACGAAATTGGCCGTAGTGTATGAGTGTGCGTGTGTGAATGTAAGTGTATGAGTGTTTCCCAGTACTAGGTTGCAGCTGGAAGGGCATCCGCGTCGTAAAACATATGCTGGAATAGTTGGCGATTCATTCCACTGTGGCGACCCCTGATAAATAAGGGACTAAGCCGAAGATGAATGAATGAATGAAAGGATAATGAGCTGCCAGTATTGTATGTTCAGATTATTGTATGGATTTCTTTTAATATTATTTTTCTATGCTATATATTTCTACAAACTACTAAACATGTCAACAGCAAAGCTCCATTTTTAAAGTTAAAACTAGTCAGATCAGATATTTAGGTCCTGTAATGCAACTCAAATGTGTAAAAACAAATGCTTTTATCAAGCAATGGCATATTCTTGCGAAAGAATCCAAGACTCGAAAGAAATCCTCTCTTGTGGTATAATGCAAAGGGCATTTTGCTGCATCATTTCCACTCACTGACCTGAAACAACAGCGAGCAAATATCTCTGTGTTTCGTCAAGCATGTGCCCTCCGGTGATAGTGAAAAGCATTCCTGTCTATACTTGAAGGATGCGCTTAAATGGCTATCGATTGAAAAACAATTGCTACAGGGTGAAGACTGCAAATTGCAAAGATTCAAAAAGACTGCTCAGATTCAAGAATAAATCAACTACACTTCACTGAATAAAAAAGAAAGAAAAAAAGAAGCATATGCCTGAAAGGTTTGTTGAGGTTGAAACATCATCAGTCCTTGCGATGCTATCTCTCGGCGACTCGTAACTTTTTGATTGAGTGGCTAATTCGTATGAATCTGCATGATCTCATTTGTACAATTTAGTATGATTTGCTCCCCCCCCCAATGACGGTTGGGTTTAGGGGTGGGGTTGGGTGCCACGCCTCCTTTTTAAAATCGCACGACTGAACTCGAATTAAGCCACTGACAAAAGGTAAAATAGTTTCGTTTCCTCGTGAGATCAGGCTGGTTGTTGAAGTATAGGATTCACTGTCGCTAGTAATGCTGCACAGTTACACAGACCATGAGGCTGCAGATTATTGCCACCCTGGCCCTGTTATTACCACACACAGCGGTAAAGAACACTTCAGGATGCTCAAGGTCAGCTTAGATTGAATCATTTAAGGCAGAATCATTTAAAATGGCCAGTCATTTATGTTTATGGGTATATGCACAGCTAGTGTTTCTTCCCATACCGATAAACTTCCGGTGAACGGTCAATGTGACTTTTTTTCAGGTTTATACGGTTCCTTTTACAGCATCGATGTTGTAATGCAATTAAAATATAGTCAGTTAAATAGACTTCAGCATTCCTTTACTTGTTAAAGCATAAACCGAGATGAAAAGTCGTTTACACGCACGCGCCCGTCAGGATCAAATCACGATTAAAGACATGGCGTGGGAAAATGTAATTTAATGCAGTGCTTCGTGTACAATCTGAGACCCACTTTATATCGTATATCAATCAGGCAGTGAAGATTGTTGATTTTTAAAAGAATTTTGTTACGGCATACAGTTCACCGGAAGCGCTTGACCCAGGTTACTGCAAAATTAAAAGTTCTTCTGCTTACTTCTGCATATACCCTATTTGTGTAGTAGGTAATAGGTAGGCCCACATGGAATCTGCATGCATAGAAATATTTAAGGACATCATTAAATCTATTTATTTACTTATGTAAATGTGTGTAAATATATATTTATTCAATTTTTATATTAATTTCAGTAATATATATATGAATATTATGCAAATGTGTATATCGTTTATGTACAATACAGGTTTGTGACATGATATTTTCTATATTTGAATAAATATATTACAGCAGTCAACATTTGAAGTGGATCAAAACTGTTATTCAAAATCGACAAGAATGGGTGTTGTTCAATAGTTTGAGGACAAATTTGATGAAAGGTGATGATAAATCGCAAACGTTGACTTCTGTATATGAAAAAAATGACTTTGATAGTTGGATTTGCATTGTGAACCTTAAAGGGTAACGAAACACCAAAACACAGCTTTTGAGATGTTGACAGTGTATATATATGTCCCACTTTGCTATAAAACACCATTAGGACACATATATTTAGCTAACAAAAAAAATTGGTTGTTTTTGCATTGTTTAGAGCAAATTCTCCTTTGTCAAAATAATTTAGTTACTAAGTTCACAGTAATATTACTACAATATTATGCACTGAAAATCCTCCACTTCCACACAGCTCTCAGGTCAGATCCGTTGTAAATGCTGCTATCTGAATCGCTATCTCCCCTGCGTCTGTGTTTGTGTTCCTGGTGTGAAAATCAGCTGTTGCGCACGTAATGAAACTCCCCTTTTCCCTCTTTGGCCACTTTACACTCCCACCTAAACAAAGCTGGACTCACCCACTTCTGACTTTTTACAAACTAGAGGTGTGAAAACACCTCGCTGAGACAGGGGGGGTTTCATGGTCCTTTAAATAAAAGTTAAAAAGTTATATATATATATATATAT
>CAIGQW010002378.1:5154069-5173954 GCA_903798125.1 Danio choprae
ATATTATTATTATTATTATTTTTTTTTTTTTGAAGTCATGTATTAAGTTTTTAGGCACTAAACTCTTATTCCATATAAATCTAAATAAAAATAATGTCCACAGATTCTGTCTGGCCCTGGTAGCAAGACGTTGGATACCGCTCATCAACAATGGTTTCCTCAAAGCGATATTAAATATCTTATGCAAACTATATAATGCAAGGAAATATATATAGTTAAAGATAAAGCAGGGTGTCTCGTACTGTTCCTGGAGGGCCACTGTTAAATTCGAAACGGCATACTATTTGCTATCCCCGTACCTTACCAGCAACGTTTAGTTCCAGCCTAGAACAAACACTACGAGGCCATTGAATCAAAGTCTTCAGAATCACTAGAATCTTCCAGACAGGCGTGTTAAGAGTTGGATTGGAAAGATTATTAGGAAATATGATGCAAAAAAAGATTGTTCGCTTTGTAAACTGTATTGGAATCAATCTTTAATGTAAACAGCAGGATGTAGCATTCTTAAACCTATAACAAAGATGAGGGGAGAAAAGGAATAAATCATAACAATAATACCCACAATCTTAAATTAAATTAGTCATGAATATTGGAATGAAATTCGAGGCCCTGAAAAATAAAACTCCTTATTTGACACAGAAATGTATAATACTGACTACTTGGCAGCAATCACGAATATCACAAAAGTTTATACCAGCTTACAAAAACAGAAGCTCAATATTGCTTTGGAATGTTACAGCAGTCTGCCATGAGTCTGGGTGGATGGAAAGTGAAGGAAAGAGCTTTATATCTACACGCCTGCGGTATAGTCAGACAATGATAATGTACGCACAAAGCAGTTACAGTTTAAGACAAAAGAGGCAACCTCTTGCATGAAGCTGCCCATTTAACAGTCTACAGTATAAGAGGCATGAATGGGATACTTGGGAAAATCATTAAGAACAAACTTGGATGACGCTAGCAATATAGCTGCCGCTTGTTGGAGTGAGAATTATACTATGGTGAGTGCTACATGCCACGATCCCGAAGACTTTCTACACACTCCACAGGGAGCGTTCTACTCCAAACCACCAGAAATTGAGATGGGACGAAAATTTCTCATTTTTAAGCGAGAGCAGGTGGGCTGTTTGAGGAAGGAAAGTGTTTGAAGAGAAATGACTAGGACCTGAGGACCAGTGTGTGGTGGTTCTTCCACCAGAACAGATGGTTCATAGGCCTTGGAAGCCAAGTCCATTAAGTTCAGCAAATCCATTGTGATGAGGCGCACTACAAAGCCAGGTTTTAGCAGAAAAGAGTCGTCCATTTTTAGTTTTTTTTTTTTTTCTTTAACTTTTTGTAAAAGTCTTTCTTCCAGTATGCGTTTACGAAAAAAATCAGTCAGTCCAGTGAAAGCCAAAGGGGATTAGTTGCAATCATAAACAAAGTCATAATTGCTTGGCTCTTTGGGGATCGGGGGAGGAACTTCAGGAATCTGGATGTTCTCCAGGTCTAGCAGGCGAAGCTTCATTTCCATGTTGAGAAGAGTGTCCATGTCTGAGCGAGTGAACTCACTGGTCATCTCCTTCCCCAGCAGTGCATTCAGACCATCTGTCCACACGCAGTACTGAAACATGGCCAGAAAGGATGACATTAAATCATAGCATGCAACAAAGTCCAAATCACACCAAGGAGCTGTAACAGCGACCACTTTGTAGACTGCAGTTTACGGTTGCTCACCTCATGCTTGTCAGGGGCGATGAAGTTTAGATACTCATCAGACTCGTAGAGGACAGAGAAAGCCAGCTCTAGCACCTCCTAAAGAAGGAAAGAGAATTGACACCGTCTGTCAAATGCTAATGGGGCTGCAGTGTTTGTGGGCCTCCTATTGCGTGACTTTTGCAGTTCTTCTATGAACATATTATGACAGCAGATGGTCCAATCTGTGGTGTGTGTGTGTGTCTGTGCAAGCACATGTATACAGGATTCTCCTGTTGGGCACCAAAACACAGCAGTAGGATGATCAGCATAGGTAGCGCATCAATGCTGTACAGTAATAAGACACTTCATTCTCATTGAATCAGCTCTCAATAGAAAACATGGAGTTGTTTTTAGAGTATCTTTCAGGAAATGTATCCAGTGTTTTGGCAATTACATTTCATATATGCAACAATCCTGGACACAAAAGCAAGAATTGACCAATATTAGAAAGAGGACTCAAAACTTCTAAGAGCTAAAATATCCCAGTTAGCTTTGTCAGTGTTCTTGCATATGACTGAATTTGCCAGGCATAGGGAACACTAGGAAAGGCATTGCAAGTATAGCTCAGTCTTTAGCTCAAGTTTAGCTCTGAACCTAATCAAACACAATTAAGGTCTTCAGAATTGCTACAACCTTGTCCCAAGTTATATGTTTCATATGCACTTGTGGAAATGTAGATTTACAATGGCCGTTGTGTACATGGGTCCATTAAGTCCTTGAGGCAGTATAGTGTCACTCTTCTGGTGAGACCACACTGAGGGGGACCAGAGAACAGTTCCACCCTGCAGTGAAAGCAGCATTGTGTCTGGGTTCTTGCAATTTGGGCCTAAACTTTGAAGGAAAATTGACCTGAAGAGGTGGGGTTAAGAAACTCTGTGCTAAGGTTTGCATTAAATAGTCAAATCACTGGCCTTATTAACAATAATGAATAGTTTAAACCAGGGGTCACCAAACTTGTTCCTGGAAGGCCGGTGTCCTGCAGAGTTTAGCTCCAATCCTAATCAAACATTCCTGAACAAACTAATCAAGCTCTTACTAGGCATACTTCCAGGTATCTGTGTTGTGGAGCTAAACTTAACAGGGACACCGGCCCTACAGGACTGAGATTGGTGACTCCTGGTTTAGAGATGCAACAGGCAAAACAAAGTATTCTGAAGCTCTAACAACCTAGAGCTAAATGATTAAGGGTAGTTTTACAATTCTGGCCGAGCACTTCACATTTTGTGTGTCTAACTCATCAATACATTAACAGAGACTCCAAGGGTCCAAGGACTCAGGGCTGAACCAGTGTTGTGAAACATTGCTCTTGATGCAGAGTAAGGAATCTTTCTCCTGGAGGGACACAGCTCTGCACAGTTTAGGCCCAACTCAAAGCTACTTGGAATAATAATGTGTTACATTTATACTATATAGCGCTTTTCTGGGCACTCAAACTTCTTTACAGTTTTGGGGGGAAACTCCTCAACCAAGCATTTACCTGGAAGGCAGCCATTCTGCAACAGATAAGGGGGTGGTTGTGAGGCCACAATGGACAGATGCCATTAGAAAAGTTTGGCCAGGATGCCGGGGACAAACCCCTACTCTTTTTGATGTACATCCTGGGATTTTTAATGACTACAGACACTTAAACCTCGGTTTAATGTCTCATCTGAAAGATGGTACCCACGACAGTATACTGTAGTGTACCTGGCACTACTGGGGCACTTGGACTAACACAGACCACAGGGTGAGCACCCCTGCTGGCCTCACTAGTACCTCTTCTGTTTTTCCCATGTGGTCTCCCATTAAAAAGTCTCTAGAAATCTTATATCGGGTGGATCAGGTGTGTATAATTAGGGTTGGAACAAAACTTTGTAAAGTAAAGCCGCGGTCACACTAGAGTTTGAGAATTCTGTTGGACGATGAATAGACATTGATAAAGTGAGCAATTGCTCCATATTTTAAATATCTGTACAGAGAGGTCACATTTAGATCTTCTATTTGTCTCAAGCAATCAAGTGATGTGAAATCAAAGTTCAGAGTTCACCAAGCTTGAACTTTGGAATGCAGCAACATGCAAAACTTGTCGCATGATATTACGTTTACAGTCTGCAGCATTCGCATGCGTATGAATGGAAGTGTATGGGGTGAAAGGTGCAGCGTGACCGTGGCTTTAGGGGCGTGTTGGGTAATTATAGCAGAGATATGAAAATGATGGGAGGTCTTGTTTATGGGCATATTGGTTTTGGTGCTTTCAAATAACATTGTTTGGTAAAAAAAAAAAAAAATCACTTGCTGTTCTTGAAAGATAAATCTTGCTGAAAAACCTACAAAAAACAGTCAGTATCATCAAGACTAAGGGGATCCTTGTGTTTATGTCAGAAAGTTGCCCAGCTATACTTGAAATCCTGTCCTCTAGTTTAACACATTTTATTCAACAGGGAGTCCTTTTTTAACCGTTGTAGCATAAATTTGACATCGCCTGCTTTGTTCTGTGTGGGAAGAAGAAAGGGTGACTTTGAAACCGAAGTGAGCTGATGTATCATTACTCACAGAGCTACAAGGCATAACTAATGCATCCTTTGTCACCAAGCCACAAACCAGTGCATCAAAGGGAAATTTGATCTTTTGATATTCAACAGCATTTTTGCTCTCCATCATCAAGCACACACAAAAAGGACTCACCTTGTTCTGCTTCAGAGCTCCCTTTTCCTTCATGTGCGGACAGTCTTTACCAGTGACAACAGCTTTGATATCAGCCACAGGAACTGCCATGAGGAACAAACAAGAATTAATTCACTCTCTATTAAGTGAATACCATCACTTCATCATGGCCAGAAGGTATACTCACGCTTGTCCTGTAGGGAATCATGGGGTACTTCTCCCTGAGGGCTCTCCTCCAGATCTCCATAGTGGAGAACTTTATGATTAGGCGACAATCGACAGTACCAGAACTTGTCTGCAAAGAAGCAGAAAAGCGGATCAGTCTTTTTACAATGTAATCATAAAAGTTCAGTGTACAATGCTTAATATTCTTTGGCTTTTCCTTGTGAACTGGGTAAAGCCGTGACTGGCAAACAGTCTCCCAAACCCTTCCTTGCACTTCCTCTGCCACGCTGAAAGCAGACACAAGTGATCACTGCCAGAGCTGCTCACAGATAGACTAGAAGGCCATGGCTGGCACTCAACCCTGGTGCCGGAATCCAAATATTAATAGCTGGGAATAGCAGTTTGGCAGAATAAAAAAAAACATTGTGGGATGAAAGAGCGTCCTGCAGGGTGGCACTTCACAGGCTACACACACACACACACACACACACACACACACACACACACACACACACACACACACACACACACACACACACACACACACACACATACACATCCAGAGACTGCACGTTTTCTATACCTTCAGCTTACCAACAAATCAGCTCAATAGGCTGTTTATCCACCAATACAAATGTGTGATGAACAACCAGCCGATATTCCAGCCAACAGCCATCTGCGAGCCCATTCTGAGATGTCAGAACAGATATGTGCAGAATGCTTTAATATGCATGCTGTGCCACATGCCAGATGAAAAAAAGGGCTTTATTTGTAGATGGCTTTGCTGTGGTTCAGTTCTAATTGATGACACACACAAGTCAAGAGACAGAGTGCAATGCGGATGAAGAAAGAAGCATTTTTGGATCTAAATGAGCTATGGGGAATGCAAGTGCTGTGGTGGGCCTTCTTCAAAAAGGCATTTAACTGCTTCATATTGATATATAATGTGAACACAATAGCAACGCTCTCCCACATATTTTTCTATTGTAACTGCGCTTATTTACATTTTTGGTACATGAGCGCAGAAGGTGGTTTTGGCTACACAAATGTACAGTTTTTACACCATCATGCTGATGTCATGCTAGTCATACTACAGTTTGAACCACTGCTGTAAAAGCTGCCTATCAGCTACCTTTGGCTTGTTTAGTTGGGCTCTGCAGAACTGCCTTCCAGTTGAATTGCATTCTGAAACATTGAATTAATTCAACTCTGGACAGCATCAGAATCAGGAAAACAACACTGCTGTCTTTTGTGGAGCTGCTGAATTGTGCCATTTTTAATGAACCGATTTCACACTTTTTAGTGACAATTGATTCTATAATGTTGCCGGTTTATTTGAGTAAAGCTGCTTTGATTTAATCTGTTTTGTTTAAGGCACTGGAGAAATAAAAGGTAACCTGACTTGACAAATCTAAAATGATTTAGCGAATTAAAGACAGAAGGATTTTTACCATCATTCTGAAAGCTCAGCCACAGGCAACCTTTGTGATACTTAAGATTCAAGGTAGGATCCGGACTGTTCATTTTTGTACACTGTGAGGAGAGAGCTCTGCTATAGGCGAACAATAGAGAATACAAATGTCAATGTAGCACCTGTCACAGTGAAAAGCCACAGGTGCGCTTCCTTCTGTCGTCTGAGAGCAGTCCTTAAAAGCTTGTTGAAATGGTTAGTTGCAAAAGGACAAAAGCAATCGTCTGACATTGGGTTAGCTTGGGATTGAAGATATCTGAATTGTGGTGGTGCCAGTGTGGAAACTCATTGTATAGATTGTATTAGGGAGCAGAACAAACCCGAATGTCACAGAGCAAGCTACTGAAATGCCACAAATGCATTCAGTGTCACTCAGACGTGGCTGAAAAGTAATGGACAAGCCAAGGTTACTATAACAATCATAAACTAAACATGCTGAGAATCTACACAGAGTTTATTTGGCAAATGCATTTCCATCTCCCATTATTTGCATTTACCTTTGGCTAAAACCACCTCAAGTGAGCATTTTTTTTTCTTTTTGTGAATTTTGTGAATTCTTTATTAGAAATGTAACATTTCCGTCAGTCATTTCCCATGCAATATTTCAAAATAACAGAGGGTGACTGAAACACAGCTAGCATTCAGCCGTTTCACAAAAAACAGCAATATTGGGTAACACTTTGCTTGAAGGAGGTATTCATAAGACCTATATTATATTGATTTTATGCATGCTTATGACAACTGTCATTAGCTCAGTCATGTCATTTAAATGCAAAGATGACATTATTTGAGATTTTATGACAACTTGATAAACAAATACATCATTGTCTTTGTCATGACAACTTGACATTACCAGGACAACATAACGTGTCATAAATCTGTCATAAACATGACAAAAATGAGGCCATTATAACGGTGTCATGCATTTTATAACAGTATCATTAATATTTTTCTTGAACTTTTGAATTTTCCATTAAAAAGTCATTAAACATTAATGATGTTGACATTATAAAATTATTTGTGAGAGCATTGATGATTTTTAATGAGAAATTTTAATGACAAATTCCGTTTGATCCACTGAAAAAAGTGATCAGAAAAATAATCAATGCATAATTGTAGTGGCTTCATGACAATCATGTTCATGACACATTTATGACAAGTTTTGTTGTGATGACAAAGACAAATTGTGATGAATTTGTTTGTAAAGTTGCCATGAAGGCATCTCAAATAATGTGAACTGTGCATTCAAAATGACATAACTGAGCTAATGACACTTAATGACAGTTGTCATAAGCATGCATAAAATCTTCATATTCATGACGGGTCATGTCACTATTACAAAGGTGTCATAACAGTCTTAAAAACAGCCCCTCAAGCAGTATTACCATTTTTTTAAATAAAAAAATATTGACATGTTTCTCATGAGACCTTTCAAAATGTGCATCAACACGGGCTACTAGTATTCAGCAGTTTCACAAAACACAGCGATGTTGTTTTAAATGCACCCAGTGTGTGTGAGTATTTTGTTTACTGACACCGATGACATCTTTCTTGTCCTCATCTGAAGTGTGCCTTTTACTGCTAACCTCTGCCAGGCTGCTTCTCATCCACAGACAGAACATTACAATTTACAGGGACCTTCACTGGCCACATTTTTGTTGTTTATTTCAGCAACCTCTTAGTACAGTACCTGTAATGTTAGAATATCGTGCGCATGAAAGCTTTTACCCAACTATCTTACAGAAACACTCTGAAAGTTATACGCCCTATGAATATTTTTATGAGCGCTATTATTAAACCGTCAGCATGATTTAGCAAATGTGGAAGAAAAAAAAGCTTTGTCCTGTGCTGAGAGAGCGGAAGTATGAAGCTAATATCAGTGGTGGGACTGATAAAGCTTACAGCGCAGATTGAAGACTTAAAGGATCGTCAAACATATAATATAGCTTTTTTTTCACAGGCTGGTTGAAGAGGAGGGCTGTCTGTAGAGCTCAGAGGGAGGCTTTATCAGTTAGTCTGGATAATTTAACACTCTTCACACTTCACCACAGGATTAGATCATTCTGAAGACTAGACACCTTCTCTGTCTCTTGCTACATGTCTGTCTGCCAGCCTCTCCCTTCCTCCTCAGTATCTCTGTCATTCTCTGAAGGTCCACATTTTTCCAGTAGATCTCCAGCTCTTGTCCTGTTTTCTTTTCATATTCATTTGAAAAAAATGTCACATTTTGCCTGATTCATTGCCATAATCTTCTTCTATTATGCACTGCACTCTCTTACCTCCACCTGCTCCTGAAGGTCTACATCACCTCCAGGAGCCTCCGGTCAGGGAGTGAGCACAGACAGAGAAGCTATAAGTAACTTTACAAAACCTTTTCATTCAATTCAAACCCATCTCTTCCAAGAACACCTGTAGTGAATAAAACCACCAACCAAACCACCTGTAGAAGCACTTTCTCTCTCTCCCCCGTCCTCTCATAAAAAACAAACAAACCTCCTACTCTAGCACTAAATTCTCTGAGGACAAACTAGTTTCTTTGTATAACTAGCACTTCTTGTGTGTATTGCCTCTTTTTGTTGAATTGCTGAATACCTCCTCAATTGTAAGTCGCTTTGGACAAAAGCATCTGCTAAATGTAAATGAATTATGGATCTCATTTGAAATACACAAATACGCAATTCAATTTGCCATTATTTTTGTTGCTTTAGTGCTTCAAGGTTGCATACAATTCCTAAAACATAATGATACTAAAAACTAATAGCTAATAGTAACAACTACAAATAATATTAATAATAAAAAATAAAGTGGTCAAACAAAGAAGGTCAGTTTTTTTCTCTTCAGTCATGCTGCATTCTAGGAAATTTACTCAGATATTTTCACTTTTACTGAAAATGACTAAATAGAATGGTTGATTGATTGATCTGTCCCAACTTGTCAGCAAGTAAGACACAAGACTGAATACAGCAGTAAAAGAAAAAAGAAATAAATAAATCAAGTAAAATATTCAGCAAATCTTTCTTCTCAGAATGTGTGTGAAATGGTATTGAATATTTCTCTTTGCCCCATATATACATCTTAATGAGTACATAAAAAAATTTACGTTTACTTTATGTACTCACGCTCAAGTAGTTTCAAACCTTTACGAGTTTCTTTTTTTTCTGTTGAACACAAAATACACTGGAAGCTTCTGTAGCCAAAACAAATTCCTTGTGTGTGTAAGCACACTTGGCAATAAAAACCATTCTGATTCTGATTTTGATAAGCTATTTTGAAGAATGTTAGAAACCTGTAATCATTGGCACCATATTCTGAAATGCAGATATTATGGTAGTCAGTTTTTACAGGTTTCCAATATATTTTTTTTAAATAACTTCTGTTGTGTTCAAGAGAAAAAAGAAACACAAACAGGTTTGGGACAAGCAAAGTATGAAGCATCTCTTAAACTGTATGCTGCAGTAGCTGTACTGTATATTGCATGTTTTATAGCAGAGATACAAACTGGCTGGATAAAAAAGTTTAGATTTAAAGTCAGTGATATTTTTTGCAGAACTGTGCAAAGGTCTTAGGCCACCATTATGCCGGGTTCACACACAACGTGAAGAGAAAACACGGATGGCATCACTCGCTCTACATAATTGCAGAAATGTCTTTCCACTACACACAAATTTTCAGCAGAAGTTGAATTGTATTACCGTCTAGTAGACGCTATTGAGATGACTTCTGCTCATTAATGGCTATAACGCGTAATGCATTTAACCTCATTCTCCTCTATTTGCAGGTTTGCATTGAATTTGTTTGAAATCTACAAGTGACTTCTTTTACAACATTACATAATACTAATCTTTCCAAACTTGACTGATAGTACACATACACAGCAGGTAAAATATCTATTGAACACATCATGGTTTTGCCTGGTAAATACATTTTTTTGACATGAAATTTTAACAGATTTCAATGAAGTCCAAGCATGTTTAATAGCAAATGAAAGATTCAAGGAGAAAATACTGAACTACTGAAATCTATAAAACACTTCTATAAATCAAATAAATCTTTTTGTAATGACAGCCTCTTGTATGGACAAAGGTGTCGCATGCATTGCTCAGGTGTGACTTTTTTCCCCCAAACAAATGTTGTCTTGCTTTGTAATCCATAGAATTCTTCTGGTAGAGTGTGCATCATGCCGGCTCTGTCCATGTGCACCATTAAAACAAATGATAATGACAGCTGCCTGAACTCGAGCATGCCCACAAACAAACACAGCACGCTGGCTAGAAAGGTCGTTTCATTTTCATTCTCAGGAATAAATTGGAATTATGACCCATTTGCCCTCTTGGGACCACAGTGATCTGCTTTATTCAGAATGTGACGCATGTTATTTATTTATTTATTTTACAATAGTTGAACCAGTCAAAAGTTTGGAAAGAGTTAACTAAAGGCTGCGATTATTTTGTGCATGGTGTATGTTATAAGTGCCCATACATTGTTTACCCATAGTGCCCATACATTGTTTACCCATAGTGTTTACATGGTCATAATACAGTAAATAATACAACAAGCATTTATAAATAGTTTGGGCTAGCTTTTGCAGCTGGACATTGCTTTACAATGCCCTTGATGGATGAAAATTAGCCAGTGTCTCTCCAGGTGTGAATTATTCATGACCATTGTCACTCACGCATACAGATGTGCTGACCCAAAACAGACGTTACAAAATATAAATCAATGTAATGTTTTCTTTGAATGAGAGAACAGAATAATTTTCACATAATTGTGAAGCAAATATTCTAGCCTACAAGACTGGTTACTCAAAAGTCTTATTCAGGCCCATTCAGTGTGGTTTTTATTTCAGCTACATTTTTTCTCCAAAACCTACTAACCACGCATCATTTAAAAAAAAAAACTAAAAAAAAAAAAAAAAACGCATTCATGTACATCCATATTTCTCACATATTATTGTAGCACAGTTTGTGCTGAATACAAAAAAATACATGTTGGCCAACATTATGTAATAAGTAGCCGAAATAAGCACAAATGTCAGGGCATGTCAAAACATCTTAGGGGCCCCAAAATCACCCAGAGGGTTAAACAGAGCCTAAAAATCTTGATGGTTTCATGGGTCTCTTCTATCAACTCTTATCTTTAGTTCTTATTTTCTATTGGATTTTAGTCAGGTCATGGCGTCTGGGCCATTCTAGCAGCTTTGTTTTCTTTTTTTGAAACCAACTGGGAGTTTCCTTGGCTGTGTTTGGGATCCTTTCATTTTCTTACACAACTTAATTCCAAAACTAATTAGTTTTGTTGTCTTTGTATGGATGGATTACCCTGATATATCTGTGGTTGTGGCTTAATGAATGTGGACTGGGCTACTGACATGCAGAAACAAAATTAAAACCAAAAAATAGCTGCTAGACAGTACAGAAACTTGGAGAGTTGGAAAAAAATGAGACAGCTTTTACCACTTCAGGCTTTGTTACAGCACTTTGTTGCATTATAACATAGCATTCGAGTCTCTAGAGCCAGAATAAAAATGGCAAAAAAGGAACAAAAGGCCTTCCTGAACCTTGTGCTTAAGTGCGTGCTTGATTCTTACCCTGTCTCCTTCTGCTGCTGATCTTCCTGAAGCAGGTGCCCTCGCACAGGCGATTGAGACGCTGCTGTTTGATCAACTCCATGATCTCTGGCTGGATTTTCTCCCTAAGCTCCCTGGAGAAACATCAGAGGATCACACAATTGCAGTTTAAAGGACTGATCTGGCTTACACTGAGAAAGTGTTTACACAAAGAAAGACTCAAAAACATAACCGCCACATTGAGACTTGGTCTTTATAAATTTCTTTGTACTACAAATCTTTTATTTTTTTTAGGTTTTGCTAATGCTACTGACCGTTATTGCCTTTTTAAGCATTTCTATTGTATTATTAAGCATTTTTATGATATGGATTAGCCTTTTAAAGGTTTCATCTACAATATGTTATTTATCCATTAAGTAATTTGCAAGAAAACAATATTTTGCTTGCATTCTGTGGTAATGAAGTGGCTATTTTCAGGTTTAATTCTGTCAGAAATGACAAATTACCCTTCTCAAGAACAAAAGTATATGGTAAAGTGGATATTAAGATTTTTTTTAACCATGACTGAACCATGTTACATATTTTTGCACTAATAGAACTTAATACATTTTCCCCAACATTTCTGTTTATTTAAATATTTCATATTTAAAGGAACACTCCACTTAAAACAATAACAACAACAAAAAGGTTGAGTTTTTACCATGTTTTAATCAATTCAGCTGATCTACAGGTCCAACAGGAGCACTTTGAGACAATGAGATTACAGAAAATTCAAGCTTTAAAAAAAAATTTGAAAAATTATCTAAATTCTTTTTTGACATTTTTGAGCAAGATGCTAATGGTCTAATCCAATTCAATGACCTATGCTAAGCTAAGCTAAAATGCTCCCGCCAGACCTGGACATAGGCTGAATAGATTTAAAAATGGTAAAACTCAAATGTTTAACTCTAGGGAGCCTATTTTCAAAAAAAAAAAAGCGAAGTGTTCCTTTAACAAGCTCTGGAAGTTCAGCACGGACATTTCACTGTTATTACATGTGGATGTTACAGAATGTTCTCTGAGATTGTACATTCCAGCTCAAATGAAACTACAGTAATGCAGTGGGTAATTCATTTAATGGAGTCTCCTCTTAGTTTAATGAGTTATGAACTAATGCCATTTTCATTCCCATTATTGCCATTGCAATTTGGGTGGAAATTGCATTTAAAGGCTTGTTTTCAATCAGGACTGGGACCCAGGTGCAGTACACATGGAGCAAACCTGGCTGAGTCTAATTAGGGAAAATAACGAATACGTGAAGAGCTTCCAGAGACTCACAAAATGGGCCGGGATTGGAAATCCTCCTGGTTCATCCTCTCAGACTGGCGCAATTTGAGGATCTCAGTGTAGCTCAGATTTTGCAGACGACTTTTAAACTGATCCAGAGAGTTAGGCTTGATGGTGAGAGCTCGAGTGATCTGTTCCTTCACCACCTGCATCACCTATAACACACACATACACATTTCACCATTCAGGACATCACTTTACACATTCTGGAAGGCAAACCTTTCATTATTATTAATATATCGTAAAGGTTTATTAGTACAGCATTTGAATAAAGATCTGACCATGTACAGAAACTCCACAAGGCCAGTTTAATTGCCATAAAAGGACAAAAACTACTCATAATCATAATCTTATTAATCTAATGCAAAAACAACATGTTGGTAGTGTACATACTGAGTATGAATATAGTTTCTGAATAGACAAGGAAAAGAGTGAATGCTAGAAAGGAAAAGATTTAATGGAGATTTTCTAAATGAAAGGAAAAACAGGGATCATAATATATTGAGCATAGAATCTATTAGAATAGCCACCCAAATGTACACACTCACACAATGAGAGAAGATAATTTCATATATACCCTTTCCTATACCAAATTCTCTTACATTATACCGTGCACTATCAAGCAACTGTACAGACATTCACACGCTCATTAAACTTCAGATGAGGAGCTTTGAAAACCCTCAATACAATACATCCTTGAACAAAGATCAGTTAATACCTACCCAAGACTCTACTGTACATGCATCTTACTTTTGTTTTTTGCCCTCAGGTAATACTTCCACAAGTAAAAAAAAAAAAAAAAAGCAGCCCTAGCTCTTCATGTGAACACATTGGGAGGTAAGCCAAGCAAACATAAAAAATTGACAGCCAGCATTGGACTATGACTCAAGATTTCACCCACACTTCAGCACAAGCAGAGAGCTTTCCTTCATCCTCAGATACAGAAACGCCCAGCTGCAGTGATGCCTGAATAATACACACCTCGAAATCAAAAAAAGAGGGTCGGTCTATGCACCAAGCCTTGGGCTACAGATCAAATGCTGTGATTAGCTGAGGAGGACTGCGAAGGATAAGTCGGGAAGCTGGAACTGAGTCCAGTTGCTATTCATGCATGCACCCCTCCCAGTCATCCAGAGAAGCAGGTGCCGCTGGCTTGCGCTGCAGGATTAGATGAGGTTTAATTAGTGATAAGACTGGGCCAAGGTCAGAGCCCCGCTCTCAAATCACTAGGCTGATATGCCCGTACTTGAAGAATGAGTGAAAAAAAAAAACCAAGACGGCTCCATTCAAATAACAGTGCTGTGTTTAAAGGGGAGGAGTGGGGGTTTGACAGCTGCAGGTGGGGGGACGAAGACGCGAACGTCTCCACTTGAAACAATCCCTTATGGCGGGGGAAGCAATTTTCCGAGCACACTTGCAGATTTTTCACGCTTTAAAATTAATTAATCCAAAGCGCTTTCTCACTTCCTTTCTATCAGCCTCTTTAAATGAAGTCGTGATGGCTGAAATAGAAGCAGACCTTTCATTCGTGAGGATGAGGTGAACTGTGGAATTTCAGCTGCCGATGTGGTGGGTGGTGATATTTGTGAATAAAGCGGAAATGGAGCTTTTTTTAGACAAGTGTGTCACAGCCTCGGTAAGAAGTGTGCGAGTCTTCGACTGCCCTGCCATGCTTATTGTCTTTCTCTCTCTCTCGCCTCTCCAGAGCTTCTAAATGCACAGAACACACTCGCCCACTGAGTGTCAGCCTGCGGATAATACAGAATGACAAACAGAAGAGTGAATGTGTGTGTGTTTGTGTACTAAGACCAAGACCAAGGCTGTTATTCTGTATATTTTATGATTTGTCCTGATAAATCAGAGCTATGATTAAGCTCTCAAAAGCACCTGCATTATGTAATGCATTTGAATGTCAAAGCTAAAATGCTATTAAACAAATCTATTGCTTCTCCTAGGCACAACAAATGAGGGCTTCATCTTAATATTAAAGTGTTTTTTTGAATCATCTTTGGAAAGTGAGTGGGCTTTGGGATCAAGCCAGAGCCATTAAAGGCCAAGAAGAGAGTTAGCAAATATATAATAAAATATCAGAAAATGAGCTTTTGTATAGCACCGTGCTGAATTACACTTGGAAAACAAATTTAAAACAAATTTCAGGGCCTTCACAGTGCTGTAAAAGATATTTACATACCTTTATAACTTTTATATGCGATAAACTGATTGCTAAACAGCTGAACAAAAAGATAAATAGATTTTCTGGCTTATTACAGAGCAAAACTAATTTGTCCATTGAAGCCCAATCCAAACAAATGGCTGCCAAACATAGAGGAGAAACAGACAAACAAACCCAACTGCGGTTAACTAGATTGTCAAATGCATCAAGCAGACTAATGGTGATGTATGTGCATACGGTTTCTTTTCATCATTGCAAACAATGTACATCCAAACATGAATGAGCAATAATTAACAGGACAAAATGATTAAAAAGTATTTCAAAATGAAAATAATTTGTGTACAAATACTTAGGAATTTGTCACGTGGAACAAAACACCATGTTTGGCATAGGACGTTTGTGCGATAACAAGGATGCTAATTAGCATAGCCTTTAGAATCATTTGCTAGTGCGCCACTTGAAGCCAGAGGTGTACGGCTCTTTCTAGCTGGCCTTCATTAAACTTAATCTTATCCAGCACCAATGCAAACAATCTGGTTCTAATTATTGCACCATGAGTAAGGATCCAGATCAAGACGTTAGCCTAAAAAAAACTAAAACAAAACAAAGATGCAATTTTAATGCAAAGACGCTTGTCATGTCTATGTGAACACAGAGCAAAAATAAAATATTCATAAGCCTTAATGATATGGGTGAGTGCTTTTCCATATACAGTATGACCTTTGAAAAGTACATTACCTCTTGCAGCATTTAGTAGTCTACTGGTAGCTTTTACATCACTTTTGCAGCTACAGCAGTTTGCCAAATCAAAGCACAGTCGTGCCTCCAATCATGATGGCAAGATTTATCACTCCCATCCTATTTTAACTGCAACTTTGCACAGCTATCCATCATAAATTCATATTTATGCCTCTCTGCTTTACACACCAGCACATTATTAATAGTGATATTTGTTTCCTAACCAATTATGCAAAGGCCATTATTCAGTTACATCATAATTTTTTTTTAAATATAGATTTAGGAAGATAAATCGCACACAACTTTATAAGCTGCTTTGCTGTAAACAAAGCCTAGAAGAGGAGTTTCTTTATTTATGATCCTGACATTTTGATGCAATTTGAAGGATATGATACACAGGAACTGCTGTAATAAAATATTATGTGTGCGTTTAAAGTGGATTTTCTTTCAAAATACTATGAACAAACTATACACCATATCTCTCTCTTTATTTACAACAATACATACATTATCTAATACGTAAACATTTTAACATTAAAATACATACAGGGTGATTGAGATGCACCTACAATCTTAAATGCACTTTGTAATCTACGATAATCAGGTCAAGGATCCATTGTTTGGCTTGAATATGGCTATAAAGGTCACAAAAAAGATATTTCAATTGGAGTGTTTTAACCTTCAATAAAGCATATGCTAGTTAGGACAAAAGCTGCTTAACATGGCATGGCAAAGATGCATTGTATTGTGTGTCAGAGCATTGCGTCTGGTTGTTGGGATCAAACCCAAATCCTGCTTATTGTCACAGTTCTCCAAAGACAAAACTGCTTAAGCTGACAAAGTCACATTAACACAAATCTTTGCCACAGCTACAGCAGCCATTTAGGACTCGTCAATCACCCAAACGGTGTTTAGATAATAAAACTCGTAAACGAACAGAAAACAAATTCGCAGTACAGACTGAGAAGCATATCTTGCGCATGTCTCTGTCATCCCTCTTCACATTCATTCTGCTTGTTATGGTCCATGGACCCAACGGGGTAATCAGGCACGAAAAAGAAATGGGGCATTTATCAATTCCACAACTGACATGCTAATTATGCCATTTCCTCCCCTTAACGATTTTCATAACAGTTAATAATGATTCACATCAAAGAAATGGGCATTGCTTCAAAGAAAACAAATAGATATCATTAAAGGGAAAATAATATTTGCTGGAAACACTGACCGCAAAGACCATGTGATGCATTTAGCTGCAGTACAGTCTGGAATCATTTTTTTTTTTTTCATAAATGCTGGGAATAAGCCGAGTAGTCAATCATAAAACACCTGTGCATGCATATGCATGCCAGGAGAGAGACCTGCAGTCTTTCATGTAGTAGGTTGCTAGGGGTGCATTCAGCCAAAAGGTGAGGAGATGAAATAGTAAATTATGTGAATAATGATAGCACACAGGTCTATCAAATCTCTTCCAATGTTTTCAACAAATCTCATGGTTACATTGGAGAACTTGTACTGCTAGCTAGAACAGTTTGCTGGAAGGTTGGTAAGTGCTGGGAAATAAAAGGCCTGGCACAGGACATGGTGTCACGGGACATAGAGGATCTGTGTTTGCCCATACAACCTGCAGTCATTTATGGAGTGATGACATCCGTCAGGCTTGAGTGCTTCTCCTAAAACTGATAGTCTTATGGTGCCTTTGTAAAACAGCACAGTGTCACTGAATAGTCAGTGTTTTAGGGCACATTTTAAATGTGTAGTCTCTCAATAGTTGTTAGGACAAAAAACTAATTAACTTAGCAAAGATATCTTCTGTAGTGTATCATATCGTATCTGGTTCAAACCCCAAATCTTCTTACTGTCAGAGTTGCTTAAAGAAAAAACTGCCTAATTAGTTCGGCCACATTACCACACAAGTCTTTACCAAAACTGTATTGTAAGGTGTCACAGTACAGAGGATGGCCAAATCACTTAGCACTCTCAAACTACATTTTTCAAAGCATACAATTATGAAAAACAGCCCCAAAATTTGCCAGGCCATCCAAGCCAGAACCCAGGGAACAGTATTCCGACATTTGATGCAGTTGAGTCCTGGCTGTAGATCCTTTGTCAAGCTAACTTCCATAACCCTCAAAAAGGTCAAAAATACACCCACAAAAATACATCTTGGAGTACTCTCAGCAGGTGTAAAGGAATACTTTGGGGTTCTATCGACACATTCACTCCACTGACAGGAGTAGAAAAGAGTAACTCTCACCATGAGCCAGCATGAAGCTTGTTGAAAGCATGCAAGGCATTAAGGTCACTTAAGGTCTCAGGAGACTCAGCTCATGGCATCTCATGTGTAAGAATGTACAAGCAAAACAAAGACAGAAAGGAGAGAGAAAAGCAAGGACGGTAAGACAGAAGGGAATGAAAGTAAAAAAAAATATTGATAGGAATAAAAGGTATGAAGAATGGTATGAAGAAGTTAATGAGGAAGATTTGAAGAAGGAAAGAGAAGACAAGGAAGAAAACGAGAACAAAAATGGAAGAGGAAAGAAGGAAGGAAGAAAAAAACTGATGAATGGAAGGAAGAAACAATGATAATTCAAAACAAAAATCTGTCTCTGCAAAGGGAAGTAGGGAATTGTGGACCAGAGGCTTGGGTGCGGATGCTGAGCACGACCAAACAACACCTCGAGACATCATTCACTTTATGAGATCTTGCAGATTTATGCTGTGGAAGAAGAAGAAAAAAAAACTGTCTGCGATATTACCGTAATCAATCAACGTTAGGAGCCAGCTGACAGCCCATCACACAATTCAGAAGTGCTTAGAGATTTTTTATTGTCTTTTTGATCATCCACGAAAGGTCAATCCTGTGAACATCAAACCCACAAAGAATGCACAAAGGACAAGGCTGTATACAAAAAGAGATTAACCTCAATACAAGATGAAAAACCAGCAGTGTTGATCTCACCATGTGCACGTGGGATGCATGCACAAATGCAAACACCAATGCAAGCAACTAGAGGTCAATGTGCCACGGAGAGCGGACTGATGGAGAATGACACATTAAAGCGCTCATTCATAATAAGTGCCCAAGGAGGGGCCAGGCTACAGAGGACAGCGCAGGTTGTAGCGCTCGCTCTGGATAGCTTCCTCTTTAAACCGCGAGCTGAAATCTGCCTCTAACCTGATTACTACAAGCAGCTTCACACAAAGCCTGCCCATCTGTGCGTCTGCTTCATCTCCCGTTTCCCCTCAGCATCCAGACAAAATTGCAAATGATCCTTTTCATCTTTGCCATTAAGTCATTTTCCACAATGTGATCTCTTTAGCGCTACTCACATGCTATTGTCAGCTCCATGATTGGGAGCGCGGATCCACGTTGGTCCAACCCAGTGTAGCAAAGGAAAAACCCTGACCATGTGCAGGGATGATCCAGAAAGAAGATAAACACAGTCGGCAGATGGTTACTGGGCTGCTTTTACGTGTGTGTTCGCTGCTGAGGAAAATGCACCAAGCTTTAGCCAAGGCTTGCTTTCTTCTGGACGCTCATGCCCATCAGCACTCTCAAGTCTGAAAGCATCTCCAAGCAGCTCAGTTTATGTCCATTTCAGCGCTTACGTCTGATTGGCCAGACGCCACGGCTGCTTCACCCAATGGCACGGTGACTGTACAGATCACATGGTTTGTATATAAGGGAGAGGGAGAGACTGGGAGGGGGAGGGGTGAGGGTTGTGCTTGCTTAAACAGAGTCACTACATCACTACTACTGCACTTGGATGCACCGAAGTGGCCATTTTAAGTCAGGTGTCGTAGCTGCCTCCGTCAGAGCTGATTGGGTGGAGAAGACAGCTGTTTATGAACCAAAACACACACGCACACAATAGCTGGAGCGGGGCGAAGCAGGAGTAATTATAATGTGGTTGCCATGGAAACAGGCAAACCATTGCCCGTCAGATTTTTTTTTGTTTGCCCCTAAAGCATCAGCAAGAGTAGACTTGCCTCCCACTTCTCATCTCCACACATTGTACACACACACACACACACACACACACACACACACACACACACA
>CAIGQW010002378.1:5179404-5198076 GCA_903798125.1 Danio choprae
TTCCTAAGGCACATTATTATTTACCTTTTTATTTGTTGGTATGTTTTTTTTCATTGTATTTGCTTGATACTATCTACACTTTTTAAAAATAGAACTGTTTTTGTCTTTTTTTTTTTACTGTAAATTGCCATAATATTTCATAAATAAAATTATATATGTAAAAAAAAAAAAAAAAGAATATTGTGACAGAAGCTCTCAAACCCACGTCAACAGAGAAGGACCACCACACCAAACGCTGAAGCAAGTGATCAGACTTTGATTGAAGATGATGAAAACAAACTTTTTTGTCTTTGAATTAATTTCCACAGAATAATTGTTCATCTAAAGAATGTGTGCTAGCAAAATAAACATTGTAAATTTTGATTTCACGTGGACTTAAAAAATTTAAAAGGGCGGACTAAAAGTCAGTCCAGTTTGCAACTTATCTTTGGAACAAATCTTTTTGTAGTGAGCAAGACTAGTACAGTTCCCCATCTGGACATTCCTAGCAAAAAAGAAAAAGCAGAATCCCATGTCCCTCTCAAAAAAAGTTTACTAGACTAAAAAACTGCTCTGTGAACATTTGACTTGCAGCTGTTAACCTACTTACTCTTAAAACTTTTTTATTTTTTACTTCATCTCTTTCTGTTGTCCCATGGTGTCTCGTACTTTTGTACTTTTCTGAGCAATTCTAAAACTTCCCATCTTCATTTTCCATTACAATGAATCGCTTTATTGTATCCCTCATGTCTAAGTGAACTTGAATAAAAGCATCTGCTAAATTTAATTTTTTTTTGTCTCGTTTTACAGTCAATCAATTCAGCACTTCCAACTTTCAGTTTATTAAAGTTGTTTTTGGACCAAGAGGTCACAAATGTCTAGTTTTGTTCCAAATCTCAAGGTGATCTGATATTGGCATGAAGGGTCTTGCTCACTCTCCAACCAGCCTCTTATTAATCTTCCTAGCGCATTACACATTTCATAACAGCAACACAGCGATGCCATCTAGATTGATGAGATGCTGGCTGATTACCCTTATAAGAGACTTTCACTATCTCACCACTTCATAAATGATTCTCAAAGATTTCCCCTTGGGATATTACTAAAGCAGGATTAAGGAATGAAAGCTCTGCAATGATCTATTGTGCGAGATTAGTGCTTTATAAAAAAGCTCAAATCAAATCAGAATGGCTGCGTGGGAAATTAAAGTCTGGGTGAGAGCTATAAAAACTGAAGGTGTCATTACGGTGTTCATAAACAGCGGCAGTCAAGGTGAAAATGAAACCGAGGCTTTCACCCCGAGGCGGCACGCACCTATGCGTGTTTGCTATTCCACTTAAATACAAACACTACTCTAGTGGAATGGTGCTTTGAATGAGAGCCACTGTTTGAGCTTCTCATTTAGACGAACTGAAGCTTCGGAGTACCACCAAAGCCCCTACAGAGGGCCAGTAATTGCATTGGCTTGGTCGAAATTGAAACTTCACAGCATAATGAATGATGCCTGAAGGGGCAATGGAGCTTTGATTGAGAGTGACGTCATCTGACTGGTCAATCTGAGACTCAATCCTCCAGACTGCCCAAGCCACAGGGTCTGGTCCATTGGGATGCCTCCAACTTATTCATTGTAATAGTTTCCCTCTCCTTCAGAAGTCAGAGGAGTTCAAGGTTGTGCTCACGGGGAGGGAAGCACTATCAGCTCCCGCCTGCTGAGGAATGAAATGTCAGAGTCACTTTGGCTCTCACCTAAGCTCTGAGCTCACAGGTTTGGACATTATTAACAGTCTGACGAAACTCTATAAGTCTTGCTTGCAGTCATGGTGAATGCTGGAATCTCATTAAACCGGGATATTCTCCCATTTTGTATGAAATTAAAGGATCCTCAAGGATCTTCCTGACCTTTTATCTTCAAAGTGGTGGGATTAACACAATCCTTCCATATTAGTCAAGATGTCAAGTGACGTTGTGCAAATACTCACACTCTAAAAAAATGCTGGTTGTTTTCACCCAATATTGGTTCAAATATGGACAAACCCAATAGTCACTCAATAGAAATACATTTATTTCAATTTATTATTAACCCAATGATTGGGTTTGTCAATATTTAACATATAACACTGAGTTTAAAAAAAAATGCATATAAGGGACTCGTTAGCCCCCTGCAGGTACATTTTGGAACTACACTAAACCAAAAACCCAAATTATTTTATTTACAATGACTCAAAAAGTTCCTGTAAGCAAAACGACATTTAAATTTCAGCAATCACGTACTTCCATGAATACTGTATTTACCTCAAAACTTTAAAATGCATGGGGATGTTTGTTCAGCTATTATAGACCAACCTGTGTCCATTATATCCACATCCACAAGCACAATTACACATTATAACATCATTACATCATATTACTTCACATAACTGAGGAGGCAGACATATGACGTGCATGGTACGATTATTAACATGGTCTTTGTGCCCTCCGGCTAACAAGCACAGCACAGTGCAAAGCTGCACTGTAAACAACTTACAATTCAACATGTCAACTGGTTCATTGGGTAAGCAGAGGAGCTGTCAGAAAAGCGCTGCAATTTTTATGCAACAGATGAGATCAGACAGTGCATGACCTTAATCCATCAGCCATCATATCTGAACTCCTGTACTGCCTCCATGTGCCTGTCATGAATCTGCATTATATCAGCATTCAGTGCTGAATAAGTTATAATACCGCTAATGGCTTTGTGTGAAGACGTATGCTTTATATGGTTGCTATTATGCTTTTTACACTTTAGTACGTAATATTGCTGTCTAAGCATAAATAAGAACTGCAAAGTCCAAGCTAAATCAGGGGTTATAATTTATATTGGTAAGTATTCCATCTGAATAACTCAACTGCAATCCTGAATTTTCTTCTGGTAATGTACACATCACAATATTCAAGTTTAAGTTGAGCTTTATTGACATACAGTGGAACGAAATGTGTCTCACAGGACCATAGTGCTACATAAATAATAACAGAACACTAGATATAAGACATTTTTTTTTTAAACCTTTACATAACTAACATACCAGAGCAGTAATCTAACTATACTAACTACTAAATCTGTATTATTTATATACTATACTAAATCTATACTACAACCATACTAACTACAATATCCCTGACTTAAACTTTTTAACAATTCTGGCAATCTTTGCTTCTGTATCAGGGCAGGCAGCAAACAATATTACCTAGCTGGTAATATTGTTTTCCCCTTGGTAGATGTCACAGAGTATATTTTGTCTGATGGCACTGATTATTTAACTCTCCATGAAGAGCGTTCCGATTCATTCTATGCTAAGCTACATGTTCTCCTGCCAGACACAAAGATGAAATGAATGGATTTAAAAATGGTAAAACTCTAACTCTAGGGAAGTTGTAAAATGAGCCCATTTCCTATTTTTGTTCCTTAACTTAAATATGTCCCATCAAACCATGCTCAACGGGACAAGACCTGGTTGTGTTACCAGTTTGCCATTTCACAGATCTAATACTATATTCCGATACACATGCAATTTCTTTCCCAACACAGGAACAGCATTCTTAAATGCCATTTAACAACCAGCATTCTGTGGCCACCCGTTGTGTCTGGACACTAAAAATACCACAAATCAATAGTTTAAACTCATCAAATTGCATTAAAACATTTTTTAATTTAGTTTGCTTGATGTTGTTGGAGTATATGAGGCAAAAGCTGTAAAGACTCAGCCCTCTTCTAGAAAGGGGGAGGGGCAGCAGCAGCCTCTTTGCATTTAAAGGGGGACATGATCTTGCACCCCCTGCAAAAAAAAGCATTTGTATCAGGGTATAATGATCCTGAAAGTATTCTGAGCTTAAACTCACAGACACATTCTGTGGACAACTGAGGCTTATATTTTCTTCTAAATAGGCATAATAGGAGCCTTTCAACATTTGACATCACAGACTTTCAGTCAACAGGTTTTCCAATTTGCTTCAGAATAGTTACTTTTATGGATTTTATATATTGGAATGCATTTACAGAAATCATTACTGGGCCTGCAGACACATGGAAGGCAAAATACAACTTCAACTCATGTATTGTTTATAAAGAAATTATATAATGGCATGGCCATCTGTTCACCCCTTATGTCGCAAGATGAGGCACAAAGTGCAGTAGTGAATCATCTAAGGTGAACACTATAAATCACTGCAGTGCAAGACACAAGGAGGACTTCATACAACTTGCATAAGTGTTCTGATAATTGAACGGCAGTTCATCTTTGAGATGTGTGCATCTTGAGCTAGAAAACCTTATACTTCAGAGAACATGCTCCATAGAGACTGGTCTGAGTGGTCTTCAATAAAGACATATGATATTCCCACATACTTGAAATCTTTCCAAGAATTTTAGCCATATGTCCATGTCCTGGTGCATCTACAGCAGTGGTCATAGTATTAGGACTGACAGATTCTCTGGCCACCTCTGTCTCTCTCTAAATCTAACATGATCATGTCACTTCTTGATGTTCTACCACAGATAATTATGAAAAGACACAAAGACACATCTTGGGGGAGGAAAATAACAAGCAAACTAAACAGCGAGTAGAATGCTAAAAGCCCCAAGGATGACATTCAAACATCACTCAGAGAACAACGAGACGTCAAGGAAAGATGACAGCAGCAAGAGGTCATCTTCAAGGCAAAAGCTGTGCTCGTCTGACGAATATACAGTGATGGATGCCATCCTGACTGTTCAATGCAGAGGGAACACTGTTCATGGAGAATTAAATAATCAGTGCCATCAGACAAAATATACTCTGTGACATCTACCAAGGGGAAAAGACCTAAAAAAACAACAACTTGAAAGCATGGTTTTACAGCTACAGAACTGCAGGGCTCCTTGTGATGCAAAAGTACAAAATAAACACAATAATGGAAAATAAAACTTTATAATTAGGAAACTGTGTATTAAAATTTCAAAGATTAAGCTCAGCCCTTTCCTAAAACAACAGAAAGAAAATTGTGTATTAAATTTAAGATACAGTAAGCTTCAAAACTGAAATCTCTTTTAATGAAAATGCTAGCACTGTGTCCATCCATAACAGCAGGTGCAGCGGACAACACCTGTTCAATATTATATGTGTAGAGAAGGGACTCACTTACTCACAGACTGACTTACATGCTCACAAGATGAGACGGTATCTTATATATCCATTGTTTGACGGATATACATTATACACTCATGTCTTTTGCAGCACCTCATTTTTTAGAGAGCATGTAAAGATAAAACGATTTCAACTTTCACTCACACCCGCTGTCAGTTTCAGAGCAGTGGACCAAGATGGGACTAGCGTTGCACACTTCTATTTATGGGGTAGCAAGTTGGCATGACAATCGCACGTTTTCAGATGCAAATACACATTCTTTGTGAATGGCTTCTCAGTTGTTGCACTACTATGGTCTAACAGTGACTGCACATCTGGACTGACTGTTCGTCAGTGTGATAGAGTGCGAGAACCGAACCGTGAGTCAATGCTCAGTATGGCTGTCAAAGCGATGGTAGACCCGACTTCTGGTTGAAATACCCAATAATCAATCTTTATAGCCAAATGGTTCTTTGGGGAATTCACTTTTTCATTACTGCTGTGTGCCTGTGTTGATTTTCACAGGAGAAATGACAGCACATCTCATCACATATCAAGTCCTTCCAGTGTCGTCCTCTTGTTTTTTCCTGCGGGTTCAGTTTCTGTTCTTCAGTAGTAACTACATCCTCTGGTTACCATTGAAACGGTGTAGAGGAGATTGATGTCTTGCCTATATTTGCATTTATGCCGTAGCTGTAACAAGATTTTAAATGCATTTTAGCAACAACAATATTGTGACAAGGTCACTTCAGATTTTGTTGCAGATTTGAAATATGTAATTCAGTTTTTGAGATTTCAGGATTCGCCCATTCATTTAGATAAGGCTTTGGTCTTAGATGAATTGCCCGGAGGCGTTGCAAAAATGGCCACAGATTGAACAGACTTTCCTTGAAAGAGACTTTGATCACCAAACTCACCTGTCTGCAGTCAAGCTGGTTTAAGTGTGTTTAATCAGGGTTGGAGCTGAACTCAAAGTGGATCTCAAGAAACAGGTCTGGACACCCCACGACAGCATATCCCATTCATCTTTTTAGCTTTCAGAATGAATCTCTCATGTGTGGCCAGTATAAAATACACCCTCAATGTGCACTTCCGTAGAGCCCGCATTGAGCAGATTTCTATCAGATAAAAAACCAGTCAAAGCTGAATTACATGAAAAAAGTGTGGACTCAGAGGAAGACCATGAGGGTTTGAGTGGACAGAAATGGTTTACAGACAAGATAACATGATCAAAAAAAAAAAAAAAAAAAAAACCTAAATATTTCTCATAACTGTTTTAAATTTGATCCTAAAGTCTTCAACAAAATTTTTGATCCAATGATTGATTGATTGATTTTACATTCAAATGTTGACCAAACGAAGCTACAAAAATGTTTTTTGTTGTGGCTATGGTTTAAAAACAAACAGAGTTTGCACTTTTGATATTTTCACAGTTTACGTTATTCATAAAACAAAATATTCTGCCACCATGTAAAATCTTCTGAATATGCCCAGTAAATCTGGCAACTTAAAATAATGGGCACATGTAGAACACACATGAAATATGGTATTTAAACATTTTTATATAATAAATAAAATCATGTGAATATTTCACATCCAAATTAGAAGTGTGTACCTACACTGGTCTCACGGTTCAGTTCGGTTCGGTTCGATAACGATTATTATGTCATCGATTCGGTTCAATTTGATATCTCGGTGCATCACGGTGCATTGACGATGCTTTCCATACACAATTTGATATTTTACTTAGCAACTAAATAATTCTTGTATTAAAATGTATAAATATATTTATATTTGTATATTATTTGTTATGCAATTTTGTCCTTTAATACAAGCAGTCAAATATATGAACTGTACCTTTAATTTTACCTGCTAAAAGAAAATCAAGTATCAAATTTGAATGTATTAAAGTACATGCACAGAACAATACAAACATTTATAGCAAATAAATAGATGTAAATATTATCTCGCTGGCTTTTTGAGCGTTGTTGAGCAAGTTCGTAAACGCATATGATTGGTCATGCTCAACAGAAAAGTCTGCGGTTGGCTCTAACAGTCAGCGTGGCTTGGGCGCTCACAATAAACGGTGGCGGCAATCAGCTGATCCATTATAGACGGCGACGCGTTGAAGAAAACTCACTCTGCATACACGCTCGTGTCTGGATTCATAAGTAACATTATTGTTGTAACAGCTGAGAGAGGGGATAGAACGTTACCTCACAAACACGCCAGCAGGTCAAAGGGGCCACAGAGAGTGAGAGAGAGAGTTTACAGCTTTCATTTTTTCATGATGTACTTCACTGTCAGTGAAAGACTGACCAGCAAACTCACAAGCAGTGAATTGTGCAGAGTTATCTGCTTTTTTAGTAGTTGGAGCGTTTTAATTACTCGCAGTCTCCTCCCTTACCATAGTAAGCTACCGCCATATAACGCATATGTGATAAATGACGTCAGTACATAATAACCAGTTATGATTATTATTGAATCGATACCGAATTGTTCGCGTCTGCATTGCGGTGCATCGAAGAAACAATTCATTTTGACACCCCTAATCCAAATGTTCCAAAAAACATGTTTCATGTGTGTTTCACTTCTGATTTAAACACGTGAAGCTCATTTGATGCTTATGTAATTGCTTTTATCTTGTGCTTCATTGCAATTGTGCAGAAAAATGCAGTTTCTCATGTTTCACTGAAGAAAATATAAGTCATTATGTAAATTTAAGTAAATGTTCAATAATCTTTCAGCAGGAGAACTGAAGGAAAATAAAGGAGAAATGTTACTCCTGGCAGGTTTTCCAACATGATGTAAACAACTGATGATGCATAGCAAACAAGACAGCTGCCAAACTGTTCACTTGTCTCATACCCAAACGTCAATTCTGAAACTATCATAAACACACTTCAATCCACATTGTATAATACACACAGCGACAAACTATAAAACCTACAAGTCCGTCTACAAACTGTCATGAACAGCAATGAACTGACTACTGATTTCCTTCATAGATAAGCACCCATTTCACCACACACACACACACACACCGCAGGATCTGTCTGTCTTTGTAATATAAGCACAGCAGATGTTCTGCTGGACCTGCACCTCAGTGTTTGTGTGTCTGAATATGGGTGAGATGCTGACAGCAGCTGCATCTGTTCACTCATATATTTTGCATGAGAAAACTTGACCACACCAGTAGCACAGCTGTCTCTCTTTTCTTTTCTTTTATTTATTTTAGCCCAAAAAGACCTCCCAGCAGTCTGACATTTTGTACAGCGTTCTGAAACTAACCATCAACATGACGTCTCCAAGATGGCACAACATTATGCTTTACTTCGACAGGGAGAATGTGGCGCAAACAAAAGATGCCTGGTAGTTATTGATGGATTTAACACAAATTTTGTGCAAAAAAAGCAATAGGTCACCCAATTAGATGAATATTCTGTCATTATTCATTCACCATTACATTGAGTGATTATACTTTATTTTGTGTGAATACAAAAGAAGACATTTAGATTTTTCTTCATGTTTTTTTCCAGTGTTGACTTAGTGCCTAATGATATTGTGTAATTTAGTTCAAATGGTTTAGCTTGTGCACTTACAATGAATAATAGCAAACTGAAATAAAATGCTGTTCTACAACTGATGTTTAGCTTGAGGGAATTATCTTACCACTTCTATGCTGTGGTTTGAAGCCATTTGAGATTTACCAAAATCATAACTTTGATTCATTGGTGTGCTTTAATATACTAAAACTGTTTTTTAACATGTTTTCTGTTTTTTAACATGCATTTTCTTAATTAAATGCACTAGAAACACAAAAATATCCAATCTTATGAAATGATGTGTCTGCAAATTCTGTAATTAGTCTAATTTCTTACTTATTATAAATTGCTTATACTTGCTTACTTATATTGCATTATAAATTACTTAACACTGGAAATCTGATCTAATGTTTTACATTGGAAATGCAGCTTAAATTAACTCTAGATTTAAAGTTTTTATATGATTATGCAATTCCTACAGTATCTTGAGATTCATTGAAATAAAAAAGGAACCTTTTTTTTTATAAATTAAGAAAACAATGCCAAATTGAATTAAGAAAATACAGCCATTCAAAGTCAGTCATTTTAGTGCCTAATGACAATCACTACATGGATAAAAAACAAATTGTCCCCTATATAAATGAATACAGAATGTGTGTAAGAATAATAATAAAAACAATTTTATCTTTTTTCTAAATTTTAGCTATGAATTAAATTTATCTAAATTATGTCTGTGTTCTTTAATTACACCACAGAAAAGCTTCATTAAACTGCAGCAAATTAAGTTGCAGCAAGTTAAGTAAAATATTAATAGCTGCACATATTAAGTATACAAAAAAAAAAAAAACTAAATGTGAATATAAATGTGTATTTTGAGGGTCTTAAAGAATACATAATTATAATATTCACTTGTTTGTTTATTTGTTTCACATTTTAATTCATCTATTCTGGATCAAAAGAAACCTCGCTGCATTATGAGGGTCAATTTGCAACTCTATAAAACTACGGATCTCTTTTATTTGTCTTTTTATTCGTAAAGTAATTCTGAGTCTCAAAAAGTTCAAACACCCTCTTTTAAACAGCTTTTAAACTTCAACTAGAAGTTGAAATAAAATACTGCATGCAAGTTGTTCTATTTGAACCGTTAATGGGACCTTATAATCTGGATCAGCCTCAGGGATCACTTCAAAGTCAGTGTAAATTTCCATTTAACTCAGCTTGTCTCTCTGGTGTCCATCGTTCTCTGCGTGTAATTGCCCTCAGTGTGTGTATTTCTGTCAGCAATTGTGCATTGTGCTACGAGCGGTCTTATTATAGAGCTCAGCTGAAACCGAGGTACTCCAATATTGCAGTACAGCCTGTCAATACTTACATCCACCTTTAATAACTTCTAAACAAAGGAGAAACCGAGTCTCAGCGTATATTGAAAGAGAAGATGTTCTTCAGAGAACATTTCCCACAGTTTTTTCATACATTTGTCAATTTTGAGATTTTGAGCTTTTAATAAGTCTTATTGTCTATTCAGTCTAATGCAAAGAGAATATTAAAAACACTATTTGTGTCTGTAGGTTTCAATCACAATATATATTTGGAACTGCATTCATTCCTAAGGTACATTCCGAAGGTTTTTTAGAGAGGCATATGTTCATACATAATATGAGATGCATTTTACTTGACAAAAAGTCCAGTTTGCAGTATTTTTTGAATCTTGCAGGGATTAAAAGAGATTCCCAAAATCCCCTGTGTAAAACACTTTAGCTCTAATATGACTTCCAATCCAACAACAATATTCAATATTCATATCCAGTATTCAGATCCTGTGCTAGAAATGGGTGCAAATTAAAGGATATTTAAATAAATAATGCCTCATTTACATATTTAAACACACTTTTAGACAACTTGTAATGCAACTCCTCCCTTCAAAAAAAATCTATATTTAATCCATCAATGAAGAACCTATGATGACAAATAGTTTTTATTTTTACTTTGCTCTAATCACTCTATGTCAACACACAACTGCAAAAAAGGGCTTATTTTGTATCATTGCTTTCAACTGGATTTCTACAGCAACTAGAGCAATGCAAAAGGAACAAAACACTTTATTTGTGTCTGTAGGTTTTCAGAATATTCATTCATTCATTTTCATTTCGGCTTAGTCCCTTTATTAATCTGGGGTCGCCACAGCGGAATGAACCGCCAACTTATCCAGCATATGTTTTACGCAGTGGATGTCCTTCCAGCTGCAACCCATCTCTGGGAAACATCCATACACACCCATTCACACTCATGCACTACGGACAATTTAGACAATGTAACGGACAATTACACCCAATTCACCTATACCGCATGTCTTTGGACTTGTGGGGGAAACCGGAGCACCCGGAGGAAACCCACGCCAACACAGGGAGAACATGCAAACTCCACACAGAAAGCCAACTGACCCAGCCGAGGCACGAACCAGCGATCAGCGACCTTCTTGCTGTGAGGCGAACGTGCTACCCACTGCGCCACTGTGAGGCCCGGTTTTCAGAATACAAATTTTTAACTGCATTCATTTCTAGTGTACATTCTGATGGTTTTTAGAGAGGCAAATGTTCCGACATAATATTAGATGCATTTTACTTGACAAAAATTGCTGTTTGCAGTATTTTAAATCTTGGAGGGATTAAAAGAGATTCCCAAAATCCCCTGTGTAAAAACCTTTGGCTCTAATATGACTTCCAATCCAACAACAATATTCAATATTCAATCCACTATTCAGATTTTATGCTAGAAATAAATAATTTAATTAAATACTGCCTCATTTGCATATTTAAGAATTACATTTTATAAAACGTATAATGCAAAATATCAAAACAAAAAAAATATCAATTTAATCCATCAATGAGGAAACTATGGTGACAAATTTTATTTTTTTTATTTTGCTCTAATCACTCCATGTCAACACACAAAAAGAAGCTCTTTTATATGCAATTGTATCATTGCTTTTCTCTGGATTTCAACATCAACTAGAGCAAACAGATGCACAGGCTGGCTTCATCCACAGACTTAAAGTTGATCCCCCAGGCATTACACAGGCTTGTCCAGGCATGGCGCCATGTGCCCGTCTTAAAAGTGTGCCATATCTCAGTAGGGAGCTCATGATAGAGCAGCAGGGATGTCAAAAAACATCATTGGAGAGGTGTGAGATAATACGGACACTTGCAGACAAGCCTATTCCTGATGCTGATAACCCCAAAATCATCTACAGGGAGCTGAGGATCACTGAAGCTTGGATTGCTGTGCATTAGTGGAATCAAACGCCATGGACCTTAAAGTGATCTGATTAGGCCATGCTCACTGTACAATTCATAATACAACAAATTAAAACACAAAAATGGGCGGAAATCAGACCTTTAGACCACACATTTTTAATCTAGACACCCTAATCATTCAAATAATTAAAAATGTGTTTCTGCAATTAACTGATCCGTAGATTTTATTCAGCAAAGACGCATTTCATTTCAATACAAGTTTATTTGTATAGCGCTTTTTATAATATTGTTTCAAAGCAGCTTTACAAAAGGTGCACATTATTGCATTACAATCAAATTAAGTTAGTTACAATCAAATACAAGTTATTATTTATAAGCATATTTAACTTGCAGTTTTATAGCATATAGGTGACGTCTATGTGTACATGTTTAATGAAGTGTATATGTGCATTAAACTGAGGATGACTGTAACATAAAAACAACATTAACATTTTTATTTATAACAATAATAAGTTAAGGATTTTCTGTCCAACAAGGAATGATGAAACTATTCATGGTGGATGGGGCCATGATAGGTAAGGGCCAATGGAGTGAATTCGGCTAAGACACTGGGGTTACATCCCTTCTCATTACGAAAAGTGCCATGGAATTTTTAATGACCATAGAGAGTCAGGACCTCGTTTAACATATCATCCAAAATATGGCACTCACTGACAGTATAGTGTCCCCTTCACCATACTGGGGCATTAAGACTCACACAGGCCGCAGGTCGAGTGCCCCCTGCTGGCCTCACTAACAACACTTCCAACAGCAACATAGTTTTCCCTTGTGGTCACCCATTAATAATAATAAATGTCTCATTCCTTCATTCATTTTCTTTTGGCTTAGTCCCTTTATTAATCTGGGGTCACCACAGCGGAATAAACCGCCACCTTATCCAGCATATGTTTTACGCAGCGGATGCCCTTCCAGCTGCAACCCATCACTGGGAAACATCCACACACACTCATTCACACACATACACTACGGACAATTTAGCTTACCCAATTCACCTATACTGCATGTCTTTGGACTTGTGGGGGAAACCGGAGCACCTGGAGGAAACCCACGCAAACACGGGGAGAAACTCCACACAGAAACACCAACTGACCCAGCCGGGGCTCGAACCAGCGACCTTCTTGCTGTGAGGCAATTGTGCTACCGACTGCACCACCGTGCTGCCCAATAAATGTCTTAAGATAAATGCACAAAAAGAGTGAATGTGACCCATGCAATTTTTCATTACTTTATAGCAAGTACTATAATATTGTGAAATTTAGTTTAAAAGGTTTAGCTTGTGCACTTAAAATGAATAATAGCAAACTGAAATAAAATGCTGTTCTACAACTGATGTTTAGCTTGAGGGAAATATCTTACCACTTCTACGTAGTGGTTTAAAGCCATAACATTCATTGATTCATTGATTCATTCATTTTATTTTCGGCTTTGTCACTTTATTAATCAGGGGTCACCACAGCGGAATGAACCGCCAACTTATCCAGCATATGTTTTATGCAGCGGATGCCCTTCCAGTTGCACTTGGACAATTTAGCTTACCTAATTCACCTATAGCTCATGTCTTTGGACTTGTGGGGGAAACCGGAGCACCCAGAGGAAACCCACACGAACACGGGGAGAACATGCAAACTCCACACAAAAATGCCAACTGACCCAGACTAGGCTCGAACCAGCGACCTTCTTGTTGTGAGGCGACATTGCTACCCACTGTGCCTCCGCACCACCAAGCCATAACCATAGCCATAGGCTTTATTTACTTATTTTTTGTGATATACCAAAATTACAACATGGATTCACTAGTGTGCTTTAAAATTGCGTATACTTATACTTATATTGCATTATAAATTACTTAACACTGAAAATTTGATCTAATGTTTTACATTGTAAATGCAGCTTAAATTAACTCTATATAAATAAAAAAAATCATAAGTTTCATCATCTTTTTAATCAAAAAAATCATCTTTGTAAGATGTTTATTCAGAAATCAGTGCACAGGCTTCCAGACCATACACTTTTCATGGATGTGCTTTCTGTTTTTACCATGATTATTTCAACTCTCTACCATTGGCCCAATAACACGCAGTCTCTGAGCCATTATTAATATGTCCGTTCATTCACAAGATGGAAATGAAGCACTCTGTTCCCTGGTAAAAGTGCAACACCACCATAAATCCATAAGCAAGGACATTTCTGCCCACAGCCATTTTGATTCTCCTCATAAATATTAGATACACCTTTTTTAAAAGCTGAAATAGGAAGGCTTCGCGTGGCGCCTGACCACCGCAAGATTCCATTAAAGCTTTTGCAGAGAAAACATGGACGCTATAAAACTTTCAGCGCTTCTCTGAGGAGGTGAAGCAGGGACACCTGGACTCCTCATGAATAATTCACCACAGAAGTGCCGCTCGGACAGAAACTCTTGTGCCGCTGCTGGATAAAACATATTTAAATGTGATGTGGGAAACATCTTTAAAAAAATAATAAATACATATATCACCAGTAGGGTCAAATTGACAGGGTATTGAAAGATGGCTTGGGCAGAATTGTTTGCCTGCAGCAGAGGCCTCTGTCAGCATAATTAAGGGGAAATGATGGTCTGAAAGCTAAAACAAGTGTTGGGAAAGTCTAATTAACATCAAATGAGCAATCACTGTTGCAGTCTAAAGAACGTTCACAGATGTGACATGGTTTTAGACCTCTTTCTGGACCGGTACATATCCAATATGAGACCTCCGGGATGTTCATTGCTGAATTTAAGACAACAATTGGGGCTTTCACACCATGTAGTTGTAGGAACCCAGTCATAGGAATTCACCACCAGGTCTAGTTACCTGAGAACTAATTTCCATTTACCTGGTTACATTAACAAGTAACGTGTAAGCCGGCCAACAGAGACATCAAATGCTGTACTCAACAAAATCCACAACTAAAAGATGAAGGACGTTGTGTTTTTTTTTCTTGCGTGTTTGATAATGTAGATGTAAAAGAAAAGTACACAGTGCCACAAGCATACAGAAACTGCCACTAACATATTTAGGAGGGTATGTATGTCCTAAAATTTTATTTTTTTGCAAAGATGTCCATTGCTTTAAAAACACTCATAGTCATTACACATCCTTCACAGCCACATCAACTCAAAAGCAGCATCTTTTCTGACTAAGGTCTGTGACTGCACTTATAGTAAGTATCTTTCAAATGGTAACTGAAAGAGGATGTAAAAATGTTCTTCTGGTTAAAAAAAAGCCCTGGTTTAAAAAAGCATGCATTACTTTTAAATGAGGAATTACATTAAGCTTTCTCAGCAAGTTGGTTTAATTAAGCTTCCGATGACAGGATGGTGGAGCAAACTCCGCTGAGAGTATCCTTGCCGTTCAATATCGCCCAAAAGCTGTCAGTGAGGTTTGCGCTAATAACCTCTTCTCTGCTAACTTGAAGCAGAATACCAAATAGAGTTTTTAAACAATAAAATGCTCTGCTGGCTGCTCATTACTCTCTCAATATTGCGCTTAATAAACGTGATGAATCACTCCAACTGTGCAGCATTAAATGATGCGTGACTATAGCAGCAGATTTACAGTTCTTTGTGATTCTTCAGCACTCTTGAGAATTAAGGACGAAAAAGAGACTCTTTGTCTTAGACTGGACAAACGGATTTGAATTTGAATTGTTTTGATATAAAAAAAATATACAGCAATATTGTAAAAAAACAAACAAAAAAGAAGTCTTATATTTTAATACATTTTAAAATGCACTTTATTCTCGTGATAGTAAAGCTGAATTTTTGGTATCGTACTCCAGTCTTCAATGACACATGATCCTTCAGAAAACATTCTAATAGGTCTACTTATTGCTCAGTTAAAATGTAATTACTATTATTCATTCATTCATTTTCTTTTCGGCTTAGTCCCTTTATTAATCTGGGGTCGCCACAGCGGAATGAACCGCCAACTTATCCAGCATATGTTTTACGCAGCGGATGCCCTTCCAGCTGCAACCCATCACTGGGAAACATCCACACACACTCATTCACACACATACACTATGGACAATTTAGCTTACCCAATTCACCTATACTGCATGTCTTTGGACTTGTGGGGGAAACCGGAGCACCCGGAGGAAACCCACACCAACACAGGGAGAACATGCAAACTCCACACAGAAATGCCAACTGACCCAGCCAAGGCTCGAACCAGCGACCTACTTGCTGTGAGGCGATTGTGCTACCCACTGCGCCACCGTGCAGCCCCTGTAATTACTATTATTATTTTTATTATTATTATTATTATTATTAGTGATCAATTATCGATACTGAAAGGTTTGTAATTTTCTTTCTCAGAATTAGGTTTAAAAGAGCTTTTGGTAACAGAAACATTTTGTAACATTATAGATGTCTTACACATTCAATCAACTGCATATTAACATGATTCATTTTTTGTTTAAAAGCATTACTCATAAACGTTTGAGTAACTGCATAATTATTCAGCATGAATTATTAAGCAAATAAAATAAATTGTTTAATAAAAATTATTAAGCAAACAGCTTTGTTTTAAATCAATAACAATAAGAAATGTTTAATGACCATATAATCTGTCATATGACACTGAAGACTGAGCAAATGACTGCTTTTTTTTTTTACTTCGACATATATGACATTCACTGTAAAAAAATAAATAAATGCTGCGTTCCCACACAATCACTTCATGTTGTCCCAAAACAAATCAATAAAAGTTAACTTAAATTTTTTAAAATTCTTTAAAACAAAAGAAAATTAAAATCAAGAAGTGTTGTTTGAGCTCATTTTAAATGTGTAGATAAAACAAGGAGCAACATTTTTTGAGATATTTAATAAAAAACTTATTATAAGTTTTATTTTTATTTATTCATATATTTTTAAATGAGAATAAATGCCCTTGATACGAATAACTAGGCTTTCATGAATTTTGATTACAACTATATTTTATTACAACCTTACTTCTACGCCTAACATTATACACTTAATTTGCAAATGAACAATTTCCGGAACAAAAACAGTAAATAAACATAATAAATATAACTTCAGCATGGTGACTACCTTTATATATGTGCACGCATTATATATGGGACCTGCAGACCCACACATGTTTCAGGACTTGCAGATATTCAAAATTCACCAATAAATAGCAGAACGCAAAACACAAAAAAATTTCCGGAACAGGATCCGGCAAGATCTGGCTCAAATTAAGCACTGATTATACAATCATCTTTCTTCCCCAAGAAACTTTACCTTAATTGCTTGAAGAAGAAAAAAACAACATCAAAAACTTACACTAAAGGAGTAAAAAATACAATATACAACCACCTAGCAACCACTCATTACACATTAGCAACTGCATAGCAACAGCCAGGAAACCACTTACAAAAAAAAACAAAAAAAACTTCAGCTAATTCTGCACTGGCAAACTTACATTTTCTTCAGAAATAAAATCTAGTTATACATGCTTCTAACTCACTTGCCATCCAGCATGAGTCACTGTGTTTTCACAGTTACACATCTAACACCTCCCAGAGCCTGTTGAGATCTATCCCACACCTCTCTGTCCTTCTCTCTCTCCGTCCTTCTCTCTCTCCATCTCTCCGTCTCTCTCTGTCTCTCTCTCTCCCTCCCTCTCTCATTTTCCATTACTTTTTCCCACTATGTGCAAGGTCGAAACAGCCTAACCAAGCGTCCTGCGTTGAGTTTGAGTCAGACCAGTCTCAATCCTCACGTGGACATCACCAGTTGTGAGACATAAAAGCAAGTCATAAAAGCTCAGACACTGCAGAGGTGGAGGAGGTCAAACGCTGGCTCTTTACTTTTTTCATTAATGAACTCCTCCACAATTACAAAGTCTAATGCTGCCTTTTATCTTGACCGCTGGCAATGGTTCACTCTCAGTGTGTGTAGAAGAGAGAGGCAAAGACTAAAAGAATGGTTAAACATTTAAATAAAGGGAAATTATATAAAATATAGTACTGTGAAATTATTAATTGCATCCAAAAGAAAACTTTGTATTTGCATATATATGTGTGTAGCGTACTGTGTATGTATATAAAAACACACACAGTTGCAATCAGAATTAAGAAACCCCCTGAATTATTAGCCCCCCTGTTTGTTTATTTTTTTCCCCCAATTTCTGTATAACGAAGAGAATATTTTTTTCAACACATTTCTAAACATAATAGTTTTAATAACTCATTTCTAATAACTGATTTATTTTATCTTTGTCTTGATGACAGTAATTAATATTTTACGAGATATTTTTCAAGACATTTAAGGCTTAACTAGGTTAATTAGGTTAACTAGGCAGGAGAGGAACATTAGGCAAGTTATTGTATAACGATGGCTTGTTCTGTAGACAATCAGAAAAAAATATAGCTTAAAGGAGCTAATAATTTTGACCTTAAAATAGTTTTTAAAAATGTAAAACTGTTTTTATTCTAGCCAAAATAAAACAAATAAAACTCTCTCCAGAAGAAAACATATTATCAGACATACTGTGAAAATTACCTTGCTCTGTTAAACATCATTTGGGAAATATTTAAAAAAAGAAAACAAATTGCAAAGGGAACTTAAATAATTCTGATTGCATGTAAAATATGTAAAAATGCATGTAAAACACACACAGACACACAGACACAGACACAGACACAGACACAGACACAGACACAGACACAGACACA
>CAIGQW010002378.1:5243524-5261807 GCA_903798125.1 Danio choprae
AATAATAATAATAATAATAATAATAATAATAATAATAATAATAATAACAATAATAACAACAACAACAACAACAACAACAACAACAACAACAACAAAGGAAATTAAGAAAATAAAAATAAATTAGCATTCTTATGGGTTACGGTTTGCACTTGCATCGTGTCAAATACAAATAACATGACATAAAACAGACAATTTCTTTGGTAAATCAAATGGATTATTTGAAAAGACAAAGAACACATGGCTCCCTTTCAATACATGTTTGCGGCCCACATAAACAAAGTTGACACTAGACTGACACTGACTCACAGTGCCATGGTAACACAATTTAAAAAAAAAAAAAAACCAAGCCATCAAGCGGAAAAATAACATGCTCAGATCATGACGAGCTGGGCAGAATGACATTCCCGGAAACTGATGCCTGGCACAACACACAAATAGCGCTAATGATCAGTCTGCTAATTGTCACAAGGGCACATTTTACAGGCTGGGAAAAAAAGGAAATGAGCAAAATAGCTGCTGATTACAGCATAGGCCGGTCACTCTCATTTCCCATATGTGCTCTTCCTCACACAATATTGAGACGTTCTGATGCAATAGCAGCAGCCGGGCTCCAAACATCCTGTTACCTATTAAAGTCCCCCTGACACCAAAACTATAGCGTTGTTAGGTGTTTTTTCTCAATATGTTATCTTAAGGTTATCTACTATTATGCTATCCATCTATCTATATATCCATCAGTCAGTCAATCCGTCCGTCTGTCTGTCAACCTAGTATTCCCATGTGGTCTCCCACACTGAACAGGCTTAGCCATGCTTGAGTAAACGGTCTTTGGCTGCAAAGTGATATGGCTGTGGCATGTATTGTTGTCTTAAAAAGAAAATAAAATAGTGAAATCGGTTATCCCATTCTTAATCATGGGTCAGACGCACTTTAGCTCAATAAAAGCTGTGATATAATCACAATAATACAAATATTGAGGTTTTTTTTTTTAAGGGGGGAGGGGCTACTCAACATGTCAGGCCCTGTCTTCATATTTCTGTTGAAATTAAGTCACACATCAATCAAGGCATGTTTCAATTAATGCTCTTCAGCTGGACCTTTAAAGCTGTAACTGACGGGATGATGGCTAAATTGGCTCACATCAGTGAATGAGAAGGAGCATATGTCAGATCCACCCATTGTGGGCTCCAGGGGTCCGGCCAGCCCTGCTCTCACAGCTGTTGAGGTGGCTCTGGGCTCCCTCGAGCTATGAATAGAGACCAGAGACGGTCAATGAAAAATGTTTGGTCTGGCCTACATTCACGCGTGGCCATGTACATCAAACCAGCACTGTTTAGACTGACTGGTAAATCTGGTCAAGGTCTTTGAGACCAGCTAAAGAAGAGAAGAGAAAGAAAGAAATATGAATACTTTCCAGAAAAATGAGCACATCTAAAATAAAACAGTGACCTTCTTTTGGGGTCTTTAATGAAATGAATGAATGGAAGCTCCACTTTTAATAACACAAAGTGCAAAGTGTTTAGATGAACAAAGGAAAAAAAGAAAAGGAAAGTTCAGCTTGGATTACTACGTATGGCTTACTTTCTTCTGTGAAATACAAAAGGAGAGATTTTGAAAAACATTTATAATGCTCTTTAACAACAAAACAAATATAACCTGTTAATAAAGTTGCTACCAAGCTCCAAAAATGACCCATTTTCTGTTACTGAAGTAAGGTCATAAATGACTTAAGCATAAACTGATTGAAGTACATTATACTGCAAATCTAAACACATTCAGACATGCCAAACAAATTATAAAACACAGCAGAAGTATAAGTGCTACCATCAAAATACTTTATTTGTAACTGAACAAGAAGAGAATTTCCTGCTGACATGTTGTAATCAATAAGTTCATTCATTCATTCATTCTCATTTCGGCTTAGTCCCTTTATTAATCTGGGGTCGCCACAGCGGAATGAACCGCCAACTTATCCAGCATATGTTTTACGCAGCGGATGCCCTTCCAGCTGCAACCCATCTCTGGGAAACATCCATACACACCCATTCACACTCATACACTATGGACAATTTAGCTTACCCAATTCACCTGTACTGCATGTCTTTGGACTTGTGGGGGAAACCGGAGCACCCGGAGGAAACCCACGCCAACACAGGGAGAACATGCAAACTCTACACAGAAACGCCAACTGACCCAGCCGAGGCTCGAACCAGCAATCAGTGACCTTCTTGCTGTGAAATCAATAAGTTACTTAAAAAAAAAAACATTATTATTGAATTATACTGAATTATTAGCCCCCCTGTATATTTCTCCCCAATTTCTGTTTAACTGAAAAAGTGAGATTTTTTTTCAACACATTTCTAAACATAATAGTTTTAATAATTCATTTCTAAAAACTGATTTCTTTTATCTTTGCCATGATGACAGTACATAATATTTTACTAGTGCAATATATTTACTTAAAGCGCAATTTAAAGACTTAACCCTCTTGCTTAATTAACCTAGTTATTAGACAAATAATTGTATAATGATGGTTTGTTCTGTAGATGATCAAAAAAATATTGCTTAAGGGGGCTAATAATATTGACCTAAAAATTGTTTTAAAAAAAAATTTAAACTGCTTTTATTCTAGCCTAAAAAAAAACTAATAAGACTTTCTCCAGAAGAAAAACAAAAATATTACAGGAAATACTGTGAAAAATGCCTTGCTCTGTTAAACATGATTTGGGAAATATTTGAAAAACACAAAAAACTAATTCACTGGAGGACTAGTAATTTTGACTTCAATTGTATACTATTATATAAATACAAAGCATATACGTCACTGCATCGGTGACTGTAAATATGTGCAGTATACTGACATTGAAGAGAAGAAAGTGTCGAATAAAGTCTGTATTTTTGTTTTATTCTCCAAGTTAAAAAAATTGTTATGAGAGTTTTTTTGTTACCTTTCTGGACCTTGAAAGAGATGGGAATCTTGTGGTCTATGGAGGATGAGGGAGCTCTCTGATTTCATTTATTCATTCATTCATTCATTCATTCATTCATTTTCCTTCGGCTTACTCCCTTTATTCATCAGGGGTCTCCAAAGCGGAATGAACTGCCAACTTATCCAGCATATGTTTTACACAGTGGATGCCCTTACAGCTGCAACCCAGTACTGGGAAACATCCAAACACACTCTCACATTCACACTCCTACACTACGGGCAATTTAGTTTATTCAATTCACCTATAACGCATGTCTTTGGACAGTGGGGAAACCAGAGCACCCAAAGGAAACCCACGCAAACACAGAGAGAACATGCAAACTCCACACAGAAATGCCAACTGGCCCAGCCAGGACTCAAACCAGTGACCTTCTTGCTGTGAGGTGACACTGTGCCAACCCGTTCTCCGATTTCATTCATTCATTTTCTTTTCGGATTAGTCCCTTTATTAATCAGGGGTAGCCACAGAGGAATGAACCGTCAACTTATCCAGCATATGTTTTACGCAGCAGATGCTCTTCCAGCCACAACCCAATATTGGGAAACACCCATACACACTTGCTTTCACACACATACACTATGGACAATTTAGCTTATTCAATTCACCTATATGCATGTCTTTGGACTTGTGGGGGAAACTGGAGCACCTGGAGGAAACCCACGCAAACACGGGGAGAACATGCAAATTCCACACAGAAATGCCAACTGTCCCAGCCGGGGCTTGAACCAGCAACCTTCTTGCTGCGCCACCATGTCGCCCCTCTCCAATTTCACTTAAAATATTTTTAAAAGAAGGTCTCAAGAATTTGCAAAAGGCATGAGGGTGAGTAATTAATAACAAGAGACACATGAACTGCTTTGAGGATGTTTTTGTTATTTTTTTGGACTTTAAACCAGTCTGGAACCTAAATGAAGGTCTTAAAAATTTGGAATGGCATGAGGGCGAGTAATTAATAACACTTTTTTATCTTGTAAATGTGGTGTACTTGCATTGCAGTGTTATTGCTTTATATGTAAACTGAATTAAATAGTATTTTTAACAAAGCATAATTTTGTAAATAGTTATTTTAACAAAACCCATATATGACTTCATATATTGCAATAAAAAAATAAACACACAATGATCTTAAAAAAAAATAAATTAAATAAAAAATAAAAAAAAAAAAAAATCTGAGAAACTCTAAGCAGAGAAACCAGCACAGCTGACCTAAAAGCAATGTTCTAGTCCTGGTGGTCGAGAAGCCAGATGTCTCCTTAGAGATGCATGTGTGACGGCGGAGTGCTCCAATTAGCCCTTTCTTGTATTCGGTATCTAAACCCCTTGCCAGAAGCAAAGAGACCCCCTACACGCTGTGCTGCCTCTGACAAACCTGATTAAGTCACCCAATGCAGCCCTGGGAGTTGGTTTGCCGAAAGCAGACCACCTTTACACATGGAAACACTCTGCTCCGCATTTATTCAGGCTCATCTAACTTTGCCGACTCGATCCATTTTGTTGCTTCCAAAGTGTTAAATGGCTTTGTTTTGAAGAAAATGTATCATCGCACAATCAATTAGGACAACAGTTGTTCGCCACAGCTCCAATAACACTGCGTTAAGAGTTTTTCACAAAATCTTTTTCAATTAAACCAATGAGCCATTCAAAGATCTTTACAGATTTGCATAAAAAAAAGCAACAATGCAGATGGAAAAAAGCACAAGCGCTCATCTAAATGCTACCACAGTAATTGTAATCATCTTTAAATCTACATAAAAAAAAAATAACGGAGCTTTTAAAAGAGGACAGATGCTGCAAGATTATATAAGATGTATGCGCTTTTTAAAACCAGGGAAAATCAATTTGCAGCTATTCTGAAAATTCCAAGAACAATATGAAATCAAATAGCTCACTAAGACATTTTTCTGTGAATCAGATCAAACTCTATATCATTCCAGGGAGAATCACTTATAGCTATGAAGTTATCATCGACAGAATGACTAATGGCTAAACTTAATGCAGCGCTAGATGAGCATTTGTGACTTCTTTTTGGCAGGCAAAGTGGTTTGTTTTCAGGTCGATGACTAGACTAGAGTAAAAGGGTCTACAAAACGACCCTTTGCAAGACAAGAGATGGAAATGGGGGGGGGCTGGGTTCAGTTACTCACTGCGTGACCTTCTGCTCACAGGCTCTTCAGCACTGTAGGAAGCACTCCAAACAGGTCAGAGCCACTATAGCCAAAATACACCAGAGCACATTCCCTTACTGAGAGAAGGAAAAACACACAGAAATCTACCTGTAAACAGAAGTGTCTTTCTAGCAGCCCACATGCACTGCAAAATGAGTGCGTACGAATATGACTAAGCAGCAGTGCAACAAAAGGGCAACCAGTTCTGTAAAAACTAAGATGTCTTCATATATATATATATATATATGTCTTTATATATATATATATATATATACACCCTCATTTCAAAAATGTTTTGTTTTTATATCCATTCTTAGTGAATACAGGTAATATATAGTAGTCAACATTTGAAGTGGATCAAAACCTTTCATCAGAGTTGTCCAAAATCTATTTATCAACAGCCATTCTTGCCTTGGGACGATTTAAACTAAACAGATTTATTAAAAATATATTTATTCAAATATTATTTTAGTTACCAAACATATTTAGAAATAAAAAGATAATACATTTAAATTTAAGTGAAATAGAAAAAAAAAATCTCTAACATATAAATTTGGATGTTCTTATTTTTGGACGGTTATTTTGTTAGATTAGCTCCAGATTTGGCTCGGTACTGACTAATCTAATGTATATGCAAAAATATAATACATTTACTCATATATGCTGAGCACTGTATCCAAACACATACACACATACACACACACACACACACACACCACACTTGGTTTTCTTTCTATGCCTGATAAAAAAGGAAAACAAATACAGTGGACAACTTATTTTATTTTAAAAACTTAAACTTCAGAGAACAAAGTAAACTGTAAAAAACATCAAGATATTTTTTTCTCCACAAAACAACTTTACACATCTGTGTGCAAAATATTCTGTCATATTGATCAAAATGCACCAATCAAAATCCTTATGGCCAGCCGCACACATACTGTATATACACATACTGTATATTTAAATCGGCTGATACCAATATGGCCATACATCATGCATTACTAATAGAAACCAGTTTATAAAGAAAAGGTCACAAACGTTCACAAAATTCCACCACCACAGATTTAAAAAAATAAATCTCAAAAATAAAATTATATATATACACTGTTAATGCTTATTTTACCCCATGTCTTCTTGCAAAATAAAAACAAACGCTCGCATGTCATTTATGAATGCATTTAACTTACAGTACATAATCTCACAGTTTGCTACTGTCATTGAAAATCTATGCATGCTATCATGTATAATTAAACTAAGCATCTTTTTATAGGATAATGACACACAATCTCATTAATAATTACACACCATCACATCACTGGTGGTTATTGCAATCATTTGCCCTGTCAAACCTGTGACATCAACATGATTCAGATTTTAAAGAAGAAGATTAAGAAGATTATCAAAATTCATCCATTTCTATCAGTTTCTACAATTAAAAACATAAGTAAAATCTTAGAAAATTCATTCATTCATTCATTTTTCATTTCGGCTTAGTCCCTTTATTAATCTGGGGTCGCCACAGTGGAATGAACCGCCAACTTATCCAGCATATGTTTTACGCAGCGGATGCCCCTCCAGCTGCAACCCATCACTGGGAAACATCCACACACACCCATTCACACAAATACACTACGGACAATTTAGCTTACCCAATTCACCTATACCGCATGTCTTTGGACTTGTGGGGGAAACGGGAGCACCCGGAGGAAACTCACGCCAACACGGGGAGAACATGCAAACTCCACACAGAAATGCCAACTGACCCAGCCGAGGCTCGAACCAGCGACCTTCTTGCTGTGAGGCGATCGTGCTACCCACTGCGCCACCGTGAGGCCCATCTTAGAAAATTAGTTTAGTGTTTCATGACCCTTTATTTGCAATAAAGTGAGTGATGGATTTAATAATGCACAACTTTGTAATGTAATTGAAAGCATAAGCATTTTTATTATCAGTGTTAAAATCAGTAGTAGAGATTAATATTTTTGGCGAAATCATGACACTTTCTAAGAATTTTATTCGGTAAAAAAGGAAGATATTTTAAATATTTGCTCATAAATGTCTTTGTCAACCACAGATCAAATGTAATGCAGAAAAATAAATAAATTAAATAATGATAAAAATAGGGCGGCCTGGTGGCACAGTGGGTAGCTCTGTTGCCTCACAGCAAGAAAGTCGCTGGTTCGTGCCTCGGCTGGGTCAGTTGGCAATTCTGCGTGGAGTTTGCATGTTCTCCCTGTGTTCGCGAGGGTTTCCTCCAGGTGGTCCAGTTTCCCCCACAAGTCCAAAGACATGCGCTAAATTATCTGTAGTGTATGTGTGTGAATGAGAGTGCTTGGGCGTTTCCCAGTACTGGGTTTCAGCTGGAAGGGCATCCGCTGCGTAAAACATATGCTGGATAAGTTTAAAGATAAATAAAAATATTTTTAAATAAAATAAAATAAAAAATAAATAAAATAAAGTAAATGAATGAATAAATAAATAATTAAATAAAAAATAAAATAAACAAACAAACAAACAAACAAACAAACAAACAAACAAACAAACAGTGGTTGTGTATTTTGAATTAAAATGTAAAACAATGCTAATCTGAACAATGAAACAACATTGTACCTTTACAAAGTACACAATTACTGAACAACTGAACCCAAAAATAAAACTTTTTTCCAAAAAAAGGAAATAAAAGTCATCATGAGCATCTATAGAATCTATGATTATCATCTGAATAAACTGTAGGAAGTTGATTATCTTGTGGATTATGGTTTCTTCAAGAATTGCCTTCGAGCATGAACACCAACCACTTCTGCTAAGTCACTTTGCGCAGACGTGCCAATGCACACAAACGCTAAAAATCAGCATGTTGACCAGCTCAAACCCCTTACACCACATCCCACAGACTGAACTGGAACATTTACAGACTCTTAAATCAACCCTCACCTCATTGCATTGGGTTCTCTGGATAAATTAAAAGTAATTAGGGACTGGATTAGAGAAATTCAAACAATTTCCCCTCCAAACATCCCCACGAGATCCTAACCAGTGCAGCTTTTGGATCTGATAGACATTTGTTCTACACAAAGAGAGCTTTTACAGGCATCCAACAGTCAAGACTGAGATGAAGCAAAACATCAGCTACTAAATACCAACAACACTCATATCCACAGAGATGCGTTTCACTGTAAATGAAGCAAAGTGCACAAACACCAAAGCCTCCCCTCTCTTTTTTAATAGCTGGCTTTGGTTAAAAGCAAGTCAAGGTTTAAGCATGTAGTGGGACTGTGAGATAAAAGTTTACTTACTGTATATTTATAAAAGAAAGAAATCAATCAATTAAATTTAAATAATAGTAATTTTATTTATTATATCATAAGACACGTTTTAAACTACTTGTCAAACGAAAATAAAAATCAATGAATTAATACCTAAATTAGTATATACTATTAATTTCAGTTGTACTTAATTAGACTAAATTATTCATATATAGAATAAATTAAGATTTATCACACAGACACAGACACACAGACAGACACAATTATCCTGAACTGGTCTTTTATAATTTATTAGAATTTATTAAACACATGCCAACAAACCTGAAAAATTATATTATTATGATATTTAATTCTACATAAAAAAATAAACACGCTAAATCATGTTATTAAAAAAAATGCACTACTTTAATATTTGAAGTCGATAGAAATTAACTTTAATTTAAATGTATGTTTTATTAAAATAATAATAATAATAATAATAATAATAATAATAATAATAATAATTACTACCATATACACATGTTAAAAAAATAAATAAAATTACAACATGCATCCATCAATAAATTATACATGTTAATGATAATAATAAGTATAAAAAACAATTATAATTAATATATAAAAAATAAATAATTTATACATGTGTAGTTGTTTGTTTGTTTGTTTTTTTGTCTAGACAAATACTTCAAATTAATTTATTATATAAATAAGTAACCCACTAGTAGGACGACATTTTACTTTCTCTCGACACTCACTTTGAATCTCTTATCATTTGCAATATTACTCTTTTGAAATGACCACACAATAACATCAATGAAATATCTTCAAATACATAAAAATTGCTTTAAATTTATGAACGAAACTCAAAACATAAAAGCATGTCACATCGATGCAACCCATTTAAGCTTTTATAACCTTCCATAAATAAATAAAAGAAATCTATATGATCTGATCACTAAATGGGGAGGACGAGGAGCAACAGAGAACCAATCAATGAGCACATCATGAATGAGCTTTTCAGAAAGAGCCAGAGCCTATGGGTGAATCCACTGACGTTAGCTTGCTGTAAACAACAAGTTGGAGTTTCTGACCGTTTGACACCAGCATTCACGAACTGCTTGTTTCTGTAAATTGTGGATTCAGATGAGGATGACCTGAGGTGTGGGTCTCTCCAGGGATAAAAAAAAAAAAAAAATCCCTTTATTTAGCACTCTTCCAAGCGCTGATGAATGTTAAACGCGGGGCGATGCTCTTAGCATGGAGTGGGATGGAGTGGGCAGCACTGTTCATAAACTGTTCTTTCAGAAATAGTGAGCGCTATATAAAGTAGTGAATTACACAAACACGTGGGTTATGAAACGCACTCTTCAATGAAAAAAACAAGCTGTAGTTTGGAGAACAGAGAGCATGTTTAACAATGTCTCTCATCCTTCAGTAACGAAAGGCTAAATGGAAATGTATTTTGTGGCATGTGACATATTACATGTTATAAGTTTTAGATGGGCGGTTCATTCCGCTGTGGCGACCCCAGATTAATAAAGGGACTAAGCCGAAAAGAAAATGAATAAAAAAATAAATGAAGTTTTAGATGTTATGTAATATAATGTGTTATATGTTTGTGCGTTACACATTATATGAGTTACATGTTGATTTAAGTGTTACGTTTTGTTACAGTTTATAGGTTACGTTATGTTATAGGTGTTAACATTGATATGTTTCATGTGTCATTCGTTATACATTATATTGTGTGTTATGTTATGTGTTATGCTTTATGTGTTATATCTTATGTCTAATGTTATGGTGTACATATTATGCAGGTTATTTTTTATGAGTTACATGTTTTGTTTTATGTTACGTGTTATGCTATGCTATGTTATACATGTTATGTATTATATATAATCTTTTATATGTAATTCGTTATACTTATGTTTTATGTTATTTTATAAATGTTATGTTTTGTGTTACATGTTTTGTTTTATCTGTTATGCTTTGTTATACATGTTAAGTATTATATGTAATCTTTTATGTGGTGTAATTCGTTATGTGTTATACATTGTGTTATGTTATGCTATGTTATACATGTTATGTTTTACATATTGTTATGTGTGTTACATGTTTGGTTTTATGTTATGTTATGCGTTATGCTATGTTATACAAGTTATGTTTTATGTTATCTTTTATATATTTGATGTGTTATTCGTTACATGTTATGTTTTGTGTTATGTGTTATACATTGCGTTATGTTATGCTTTGTCATATGTTATGTTATACAGGTTATGTTTTATGTTATAAATGTTATGTTTTATCTGTTACATGTTTTGTTTGGTTACATGTTGTGTTGTTTTGTTTTATGTTTTGTTACACATTGTGTTTTATGTTATATATAATGTCTTATATGTTATGCTGTTACATGTTATACATGTTATCAATTATGTTTTATGTATTATTCGTTATGTTTTGTGTTATGTAATGTGTTATACATTGTTTTGTGTTACATGTTTTGTTTTATTTTTTGTTTAATTATTGTTATGGGTTGTGTTTTGTTACATGTAACATCTTATGTTATTTAATGTGTGATATGTTATGTTATTGTTTTGTTGTTTTATGTGTTATGCAATGTTACCCTTTGCAATGTTACGCTATCCAATGTTACACAACATTGTGTTAAATGTTGCATGCTATTGTGTGCCACTGAAGACTAGTGTAATGATACTGATAATTCAGTCACAGGAATTAATTATTTTAACATGCATTTCAACAGAAACTACCAATATGAACTACCAATAGTCTTATGTTAGTGCCCTATGAACTCTCTTTTACCCAAATCCTTTACTGTTTACCAGGAATAAATGTTTGTTCAATATCAATTGAATTAGTAATAGTGATGCTTGCTGTATAAAACAACTACTGCGTTATCAACTTAGCATTAGGAATTGCAAGAGAAGCTCATTATCTCTCATTATCCAGTTCACTTCCCAGACACAATATCTAAAATTAAACAATTGTGGAAGTAAAGCAAAATACTTGTTTCCAAATCAGTTTCAAATTAACTTACAACAGAAAAGGGAAGTGGAAGAACTTGTTTCCTCTGGCACATAAATAAATGGGAGGATGGATCCACCATTGTCAACCCTTTCCATTCTCATGGGCACAGATCAAAAATTCCCTTTTCTATACATTATTCACTCATAGAAATTCCCCAAAACGCACATGAAATGATGCAACAAACCAGCAGCAGATAAAGAAAATGAACAAAACATTACAAATAATTTAGTCATGATTTGTTGATGATTTTGAGTTGATATGTGCAGAGCGAGAGTGACGGTTGAGGACAAACCCAATCCAAAATGTGGAGAAAAAGATGATTTAGGACAGGTTTCAACTTGAACTTCATTCACATTAGAACTGCAACTGTACAACAAAGTCTGTGTTTGTGTGCAGGTGTGCTGATGAAAAGGCCAGAGCAAACACAATGCTAGAGCTATACAATACCTCAAGTTCACAAGAAAAAACACACCACCAGAAACCAGGCTGCTCCAGCCTCCCATAAAACTCTGAACTAAAAAGTGACACATTTATAGTTGAAGTCACAATTATTAGCCCTCCTGAATTATTAGCCCCCCTGTATATGTTTCCCCAATTTCTGTTTAACGGAAAGAATATTTTTTTCAACACATTTCTAAACATAATAGTTTTAATAACTAATTTTCTAATAACTGATTTCTTTTAGCTTTGCCATGATGACAGTACAGTCTATTTTACCAGATATTTTTCAAGATACTAGTATTCAGCTTAAAGTGCAATTTAAAGGTTTAACTAGGTTAATTAGGCAAGTTAGAGTAATTAGGCAAGTCATTGAAAAAAATTGAAAAAGACAATTGAAAAAAAAAAATTGCTTAAGGCGGCTAATAATAGTGACCCTAAAACGTTTTTAAAAAAATTAAAAACTGCTTTTATTGTAGCCAAAATAAAACAAATCAGACTTGCTCCAGACAAAAAAAAGTATAGTAAATACAGTAAAAAAAAATTTTTAAATATAAAATAATAATAATAATAATTCACAGGACAGGCTAATAATTGTGACTTCAACTGTATGTGTTATTAGCATAGTAATATTTCAAAATCAGGGTAATTTCCCCCCCCAATGAATTCATTCAACTAGCAAATTTAAAGATGAGAAGGAACATTCAGAATGAGTTGTGAACCAATTTCTTTGATTCTTTTTTCCAGATTCCTAAAACAAAGAAATCAGCATCAATAGCCTAGTGGTTAGAGCGTCGACATATAACCCTGAGGTGCTCAGGTGACTCAATAAAGGTAAAAAAAAATTTAAAAAATTATAATAATAATTTAATATATATATCTTATATAACCTCTTATATATATATAACCTCTTATATATATATAAAATAAAGAAAAAACAAGAACAAATAATGATTTGCTTACAAACTAGCCATTGTCACTCTTTGGTATGGGAGTAAGCAATTCAAGTGACGTCAGTATCACACCAGCCCTAACATTACATCCCTTTTCTGTAAAATCATTCTCGCCAATCCACTAGCCTGAGGTCTCATTGAGTTCAGATGTGTATATCAAACCAGTGACGCAGTGATTCAAACCTAAGAAGCATCTCTAAAAATAACTAGATTACTCTTCTCAGAGGATGAGCACAATCTGCTTCAAACAGCAACATAATATATACAGACACACACACACATACAAGCGGTGATTTCAGGACATGGACACCAGCAGACGACTCGGAAAATAAACTTCAGTCAGAGTCCATTTCACACGGGATCATAACATAAACAATCAGTCATGCGACATCAAGATTAATGGCATCTGTCAGTTTGCTAATGGTGAGTTGGTGGTTTCCAGTCTCTCTGCTGGAGGGGACAGTAAATATGCATATTTGACATCTGCGCTCTGATACACATACATACCGAGGGCTAGTATGAATGAGGCCAATTACTTACTTTCCCATTGAGATTCTACAGCCTACTGACAACTAAAACCTGAAGATCCGGTTTCGTTTGTTGGGTTAACACAGGGTTCTACCAGTGTTTTGTTCACATATACTATTCAAATTAAATTCAGTGTGTCAGAGATTTGTTTTCGATTTACACAAAGCTGGTCATCTCCAGCTTAGGTAATGGAAGTATGTTCCTGCAGTGTCTCAAGCAATTCAAACTTTATAAATAACAAATGAAAAAAAAAAAAAAAAAAAAAATTCATGAAGGGACAGCTCATCTAATAAAACAAGGCCTTTTATGACAACAAAATTAAAAATTTATATGTTTCGCATGCAAATGACCTTTCACTATGTCAGGCTGTTGATGTGAGTTGCTAAGGTATTCGTTGTGAGTTTTAGGATCTTTTTAATTACTACTATTACAAATAGAAACGTTTCTGCTGAAAAAACAAAAACAAAAAACATAAAAAAATCCAAAGTCATTGCAAAAGCATTCAATTATTAGACTTCCGCTATTAGACTGCAGCCAGAAAGTTATGAAAGCATAAAAAAATAAAAAATTCTGTATGTTTATTAATATTATGTGCAATTAAGTAGTTGTGCAAGACAAGTGCCGTTTTCTCAAATATCAACGTGAGGGCAAATCACAAATATGATATTGATTTTACAGTTCAACAAACAAGATGTTAATACTCAGTGGGTAATATATAGATGCAAAATTGTTTTTGTTCTGTTTTGCCAATGAAAACAATTCAAAAACTAATCTGCAGCAGAACATTTGTGCATCTCAAAGTAACACGCTTTCATTCTGGAATTAATGCGATTTTGAACAATTATTTGAGTGATTCAATGATCCATTTATAAAAACTGCTTTTTTGCTTTATTTCTACCTGAATCAATGGTTTTGAAAGAAGTGGTTGAATGAATGATTCAATGAATCATTCAATAATACAGATTCTGGTTACCACCTATTAGTGGTTTGAGTGTCATTTTTTTTTTTTAAATCGATAACAGGCCTAAACCAGCAAAGGTAATATTAATTACATTACATATTAAAACTTTTATCAATAGCGATTTAAACACAGCTTGTGCATTCCATTATTTCTTGGACTGCAGTGTCTTTGCTGATAGTTGTGGATGCTTGCAAGTAGGGATGCACCTAAATGAAAAACAATTATTACAAAGTAGTTTTGTAAGACTTTTTTAAATTTAATAATAACATAAGTTTTTTTTTTTTAAACACAAACCAATAAAATATCCACTTTTATTTAAAGTGAACTAATCGAGCGGATTTGCCAGCGTTGTCATGACAGCACAGCAGCACTATTGCAAGCAGCAGAAACAAGAATACTGTATAGAAATGTCCTGTATCTGTGGGCACCACGACAAACTGAGTTTGATTCCCGGCTCAAGGTTCTTTGCCGACCCTTACCCTCTCTCTGCTCCCAATACTTTCGTGTCTGTAACCTCCACTGTTCCTTTCCAATTTAAGGTGGAAAAAAGAAATGTCCTGCATCCATAGCCTTTTTTATGCTCATATTTTAAGCCCTTTCGGCCAAAAAAACAACAACAACAAAATGGCATTTTCAGCTGACAATTATCGGTGCGCAAAAATTCAGTGAATCCCATAGTTGCCAAGTCAAATGGCCCATTATAATTCTTCCTACTATATACTTATCCCAATACATTGAATCAGTATTTCAATTGATATCCATTTTTTTTCCACCATTTTCAACAAAACCAGTCAATTCAAAAACAAACAGCACACTTTTTCCTTAACAAGCCACACATTTTCCACATCAGTAGCACAAACATGCAAGAGACATCTTAAACGTTCATAGTTACAAGGGTTTGTTCAAAACACAACTGTATATGAGCAACCGTAACAGCAATTCTTGCCTTTCCATAAACCACTAATAACACACATGTAGATCTAGCTGGGATAAAACTGCAAATCCAATCCAAGGCCTTCATGACAAAGCAAATTACATACTAAACTCACTGTAAGAGGTAACTTCTTACCCATTTTAAGCCTGCAATTGGAGTTCTTCAGCACTAAAAATATAGTGCAACAAGTCACCACAATTCCTGATGGGTTAATTTATCCTGAATTGAGACCTGCAAGAGGCTGGAACATTCCGTGATTGATTTGATGCTATTTTTGCGTGGCCCACTTCAAGGAACTGGTTCAAATACATGGTCCATTTAAGTACAAGTATAGAAAAATGAGAAACAAGAATCCCCGGCACAAAACTATAAGCCTTACCCGACAATTTGACAGAAATTTGCTGCTAATATCCCACCATTAGGGGAAAATATATCTTGAGAACAAGAAAAATAAACTCTCAGACTTACACAAATAAAAGTATTTCAGGGTCAAATGCAATGCCTTGGATGGTTCACCCAAAAAATGAAAATCCACTGAGAGTTTACTCACCCTCAGGCCCTCCAAGATGTAGATGAAGAAGGTTTTTTCTTTTCTTTTTTTTTGCAGTTCACCCAAAAATGGAAATTTTGCCATCCCTTACTCACCCTTCACTTGTTCCAAACCTATTTGTGTCTCTTTGTTCTTTTGAACACTAAACGCATTTTAAAAACGTTGGAAAGCAATGGCCTTCCATAGTGTTTTAGTATAATACTTTGTGTTATATTCCCTATCATGGATGTCAATGTTATCAGTATCTAACATGTTTTTTTTTAATTAACTCATCGGCCACTTTATTAGGTACACCTCACTAGTACCGGGTTGGACCCACTTTTGCCTTCAGAACTGCCTTAATCCATTGTGGCATAGATTCAACAAGGTACTGGAAATATTCCTTAGAGATTTAGATTTTTTGTCCATATTGAAATGATAGCATCAAGCAGTAGCTGTAGATTTGTTGGCTGCACATCCATGATGCGAATCTCAGTTTCCTGCTTCTTAAGCTGACAGGAGTGGCACCGGGTGTGGTCTTCTGCTGCTATAGCCCATCCGCCTCAAGGTTCGACGAGTTGTGCATTCAGAGATGCTTTTCTGCATACCTTGGTTGTAACGTGGTTATTTAAGTTACTGTTGCCTTTCTCTCGAACCAGTCTGGCTATTATCCTCTGACTTCTGGCATAAACAAGACATTTGCGCCCACAGAACTGCCACTCACTGGATATTTTCTCTTTTTCAGACCATTCTCTGTAAACCCTAGAGATGGTTGTGCGTAAAAATCCCAGTAGATCATCACGTTGCTCAAATCACTCCAAATCAGCACAGTTCGTTTGTGCTCGATTTGTGCTGGTTTATAACGTTAAACCAAACGCTGTATCGATTTCCCTTGTTTAGATATAACGAAAATATATCGGGAGCCGTGATGTCACTTTCCACCCAAGTTCCTCTAAATCACACATAACTGGAGTCATTTGTTTGTGCTCGGCTAAAGATAGCCTATCAAATGGTACCCAATCCTAGTAATTAATTATGGTGTAAATGTTTGGTTTCTGCCACAGAAAACCTGTTTGCTTCATAATACATCAATGTATCACCAGGATTCATGGATATTAATTATGTATAGGTTTTTTGTACAAAGTGCTGGAACCTTGTGACTTGCATTTTATGAATCAGCACAGACCACAGTGCTGTTGAAAGATTAATTATGACTAATAGCATACAAAATAATACTTTGTGTTTACATAATTTTGTGTGTATTTCGTGTTTATATACAGTTGAGGGCAAAATAATTAGCCCTCCAGTGCTAATTATTTATTTATTCTTTTTCAAATATTTCACTTGATTAACAAATTAAGGACATTTTCACAGTATTTCCTTCATTTGTTTCATCTTGAGAAAGTCTTATTTGTTTTGTTTCGGCTACAATTAAAAACGTTTTTTTTAAGGTCAATATTATTAGCCCACTTAAACAATATTATTTTCGATTGTCTACAGAACAAACCATCATTATACAAATGACTTGTTTAATTGCCCTAACTTGCCTAGTTAACCTAAACAACCTTATGCCTTTAAATTGCACTTTAAGATGAATACTAGTATCTTTAAAAAAAATCAAGTAAAATATTATTATAAAAATGATATATGTACTGTCATCATGGCAAAGATAAAAATCTATTAGAAGATAGAACTATAAAACTATTATATTTAGAAATGTATTGAAAAAAACTTCTCTCCATTAAACAGAACTGGGGGGAGGGGGTGGAATAAATCTAAAAGAATTAAAATTTAACAGGAGGGTTAATAATTCTTACTTCAACTGTACACACGCACACACATACAGACACTGGATGTATGTATAGAAAATGTTTATTTATATACATACTTAGATTTTTTTTTTACATGCTTATTTGTGATTAACAGCACTATTTTACATTCTACTGAAGAAGAAAAACCATAATCTACATGACGGATGACCCAAGTTGGAGTAAAGACCCAAGTTGGAGTTTTTTTTTAAATTCAATATCCCATTAACCTGCACGCTGCTGTAAAAACCTCGCCTTTCTGAAGACCTGCGCAACTATCATTCACCAGCAGTCAACTTTAAGCTCCCAGACCAAGCATTACAGCATATGCGTAATTATCCCAAGCACTGTAATTTGCCCAATAATAGTGTGCAATGGAAACCCGGCGCACTGTAGGAGAGCTGGCATAGATGCTGGTCTGCAGGGACTTCTAACCTTCAAAGCATCTTCCCCGTAGCGGGCAGCCGGTCTGTAGTCGTCAGCCTGTGCTCAAATCTAAGGTGCCAATGAACGGCTGTAGTTTAAATGATCCGCTCGGTGCCAGGCAAAGGGGAGGGGAACAAAGAGACACTGTGCTTTAAAACACACACACACACACACACACACACACACACACACACACACACACACACACACACACACACACACACACACACACACACACACACA
>CAIGQW010002378.1:5262207-5281148 GCA_903798125.1 Danio choprae
CTCCTGTTCCACCACATCCCAAAGGTGCTCTATTGGATTGAGATCTGGTTTCTGTGGTGGCCATTTGAGTACAGTGAACTCATTGTCATGTTCAGGAAACCAGTCTGAGATGATTCACGCTTTATGACATGGCTACTTCCAGCAGGATAACGCACCATCAGAAGAATATTTTGAATATACACGTGAATATTTTCTTTTTTTTTCAGACCCTTCTCTGTAAACCCTAGAGATGGTTGTGCGTGAAAATTCCAGTAGATCAGCAGTTTCTGAAATACTCAGACCAGCCCGTCTGGCACCAACAACCATGTTCAAAGTCACTTAAATCACCTTTCGTCCCCATTCTGATACTCTGTTTAAACTGCAGCAGATCGTCTTGACCATGTCTACATGCCTAAATGCATTGAGTTGCTGCCATGTGATTGGCTGATTAGAAATTTGCATTAATGATAAATGTTAAACTGCAAAGGGTTTTTTTACCAAACATTAAGATTAATAATTACTAAATACTGTAACCAATGGATGGCCTATGATTAGTTAAAAGGTAGGTAATGCAACTAAAATTAACTAATCAAATATTATTGTGTTACCAAAAAAGGTGTACACATGATGAAAGCACATCAAATGCAAAAATATAAAAACAAAATGTAAAAAATTAAAACTCAAAGCATGATTAAATCGTTTTAGAAAGGCTAAAATAACAGCAAAAAAACTAAAGTTATTTAAATATTTTAATAATTACTATAATAATACATAAATATGATGTTAAATACAAGAGGTTATATGGTCAACTTAAAAAATTCCATACAGTGTTCAACTTGAAAATGTCAATAACAAAATTAATTGATGCTAAATCTGAAAGCTCTTTTAAGTCACTGTATGAATAATTTTTTTTCCTGCATTTTTTAATAAACCTACCAATCCGACAGAAAAAGCTGTTATTGTGACATATCCTGACACTTTCATCTTGAAAGTGATATGTGGTGTCGCAAAATGACCTTCCTCTGTCTGCCACTGTTCTCAAAACTATACTCTCTTATTACACAATAGTTCATATTAAACGCATGACATCAGCGCTAAACAGCGTCCTGCTCTGGCCATAGAGAGAGCAATTAGAACCCTCTTTAATGTCATTATGATGCAATCAGACATCAAGCAGGAAGAATAAAGCACTCATCTGTGAAAAAAAACACTGTTTGTCCGTTAGAGCAGGAAATAGATGTGCACAGGAAATGCCTCACCTGACTCCGTGTTCACGTTTCCTCTCTACTGAGCACAGATGAGGAGGCTTTTCTTTTTCTAGAAACAGTGGCTTTCACATGAAGCTAGTTTCATTTAGAAGTGAGAATTATTGAAAAGCACTCACAGTGGGCTCTACCTCTGTCATACACATGTAGCTTGGTTTAAAACTGAGAATTACTGAAAAGCAATCTGACGAAGTATACTTCATATCAAAGAAATAAAATAAAATAAAATAAGGCTGTGGGTAGCGCTGTCGCCTCACAGCAAGAAGATCGCTGGTTCGACCCTCGGCTGGGTCAGTTGGCATTTCTGTGTGGAGTTTGCATGTTCTCCCAGTGTTCGCGTGGGTTTCCTCCGGGTGCTCCGGTTTCCCCCACAGTCCAAAGACATGTGGTACAGGTGAATAGGGTAGGCTAAATTGGCCATAGTGTATGTGTGTGAATGAATGAATGCCCAAAAGAAAATGGATGAATGAATGAAAACAACACAAAACATTCATTCATTCATTCATTTTCTTTTCGGCTTAATCCCTTTATTAATCTGGGGTCGCCACAGTGAAATTAACCGCCAACTTATCCAGCATATGCTTTACGCAGTGGATGCCATTCCAGCTGCAACCCATCACTGGGAAACATCCATACACACTCATTCACACACATACATTACGGACAATTTAGCTTATCCAATTCACCTGTACCGCATGTCTTTGGACTTGTGGGGGAAACCAAACACAGAAATTTTTTTCCTGCATTTTTTTAATAAACCTACCAATCCGACAGGAAAAGCTGTTATTGTGACACATCCTGACACTTTCATCTTGAAAAATGACCTCCCTCTGTCTAAATAAAAATATTTAGACAGAGGTCTAAAATAAAATATAAAAAAAATATATATATTTAAAAAAAAAAAGTTAAATTAAACATTTATTTAAAACAAAATTTAATTAAATTATAATACAAAAATTTAAATATTCAATTTAAATAAAAAAAATTTAACGAAATACATTACATTAATAAATAAATAAATAAAAAATATATAAACAAAAAAGATCAATAATTAAAATTTTAAGTAAATTATAATAATACTGGAATGAGACGTCAACCTGTCAACTTGTCAAGAAAATAAGTTAAAATAATAATTTGTATAATCAGCGACCTTGTGATTAAATGCCAATAGTAATAAACAACAGCCAACTGTCAAAATTTTTTATATAATTAATGTAACAGTAAATGGCAACAGCAATAAAATCTAAAAATTTAATTAATTACAAAAATTGAGAAGTACTACATTAAATCAATAGCCTAAAATCCTATCAAACTGCCTAAAATCAAGTTAAAAGAGGTATAGTTTAGTAAAAAAATAAATAAAATAAATAGAAATAGAATTAATTTACAAATTAACTAAAAATAAATTAATTCGTCAGCACTGATTGCGTAGTGGTTAGAGCGTCGACACATGCACTCACGGCAACCCGAGTTTGATTCCCACCTCGAGGTCCTATGCCAATCCATCCCCTCTCTCTGCTCCCCACGCTTTCCTTTCAATACTCTCTACTTTTATATCCGTTAAAGGTGAAAACCCCCGAATTTTTTTATATAAAATAAATATAAATTCAATCATACAGAGGTAGATTTCTGCAACACACTCACACACAGTAGCAGGCCTGTCGGGACTGTGTGACGGTGTCTACAGCAGGTGGTCAGCAGACACACACACACACACACACACACACACACACACACACACACACTGAGTTCAGAGACGCCTGACAGAAAGAGAAACAAATGGACAGACAGAGAAGAGTGAAAGGGGAAAAAGAGAAACAGCAGTGAAGAAGAAAACCACCTGCAGAACATTCCTGGCTGAACAGTAGCACAGGTCAAGCGTGTTTTCAGAGGAGAAATTCCTGCACCTCTTTCTTCAACTTTCTTCTGTCTGATTAACTGTGTGGCTAGATTTAGGTTTTGCTTACTCTACTGCATTTTCATTTTAACACAGCATTACACAATGAATAAGATCCGCATCCATGCTGCCATTTACACATGATATAACTGTATAAATTCTGTACAATAAGATTATTGTACAGAATTGTAACTTATACAGCTAAGAAATAAAACACAAATTATAATTTCACTCATTATAAACAATTAATCTGCAGTGAGAGGAAAAAAAAGTCATGTTTTAAAAAAAAAGTCTTAAATCTTCTACTCTTCTAAAGTATAAAATACCATACACTGTAAAAAAATGGAGGGTTCCACCCAATTCATTCATGTTGTTTTTTCTTCTGGAGAGATTTATTTGTTTTATTTCGGCTAGAATAAAAGCAGTTTTTAGTTTTTTTGTGTGTTTACTTCGAGACAACAACACCACAGCAAGAACAAATGATGAGCCTTCTGTATTTGCATATAAATTTGGGCAGTGTTTTGAAAATCTTCCCACTGGATGATGTAGATTTGTGGAGAGGGGGGGTTTGAACGAGGCAATTTAGAAAGTGTGGGTTTGAGACTTTAGTCTTTGAGACTTTATATATGCACAAATAGCAAAAACGCACTAGTGTAAACACAGCCTTAGGCCCTGCATAGGGTTCATACGGGCAGCTTTAATGCAGATCTTCCTTCACAAGCCCTAGATTTTCATCAGTACGGCTGTAAATTCAAAGTCACAACCGAATGCACTTTATGACAAGCTCCAGTGAATTCAGACAACAGTCATGTTTATCACTCAACTGAAACACTAGACATCCTACAATTCAGAAAACCGTCCTGTGAAGCATTAAAGGGGGTGTTCGTAGTTTTATCCATGCATACGGGTGACACTAGACCACCACCAGCAGATTTACAGATGCATGCAGGTTACCCAAACAGCCTGGACACTTTCATACTGAGGAAGATGCAGGAAACATATGATGGTGAATTTAGATGATTTGTTGTTTGTTAGATTTTGCTCGGTGAAAATGTACAGAAGATTAGTTATGTTTGTTAAAATGCAAGCTTTAGATGTCAAGCGTCTAGTTGCTGATGATGGTCCAGTGATTTAATGAAAATGAAATCATTACTGATGAGGTCTACTTCTGTCTAAAACAGAATAGAATATAATAAAAATAGAATAAAATTAATTAGAACAGAATAAAGTTAAATAAAATAGAATAAAACAAAACAAAACAGAATAAAATAAATGAATAATAAATAAAACAAAACAATAGAATAATATAAATGAATAAATAAAACAATAGAATAGAATAAAATAAAATAAATGAATAAATAAAATAATAAATAAAATAAATAAAATAATTAATTAATAAATGAATGAACATAATTAAATTAATAAATAAAATGAATGAATAAATAAATGAATTAATTAATTAATTAATAAATATATATATAAAATCAACAATAAAATAGCAACAATGACCCCATAAATAGCTAAACCATTTGTACAAATAAATGTAATTTATATATTTAAATATAATTAAATTAAAATTAATTTAAATTTAAAAGACAATGATGCTGTGATTAATGTTCAATAGGTGCAAAGAACTAAGCCTGCATAACATGTCAGATAAATAGCAAAAAAAAAAATCCAAGCCTTTTATTTCAATGAATTACACTTAAATAAACAAACAGTGATTTTTAGTTATTATTTTAACAATTATAATAAAAACAAAGCGAATGAAAATCTAAAAAGTGCAATAAAAGATTTTTCTATCTATCAGTGAAGCACTTTTTACCTCAGCAAATCGGACTACACTGAAACTGTAATGTACTCGTCACTTTCTGCAGAGAGAGACTGCTTAAAAATCTAAAGAGCAGCTTCATTTGTTTACTTCGAGACACCCGCTGTTTACTGCTCCACATTCACAATCAAACTGTAAAAACCTCTCATCATCCCTGATACCAGATCCAACAGCTTTTAAAGTCAAAACCAGACGCCGATGACAAATTCAGTCTCTGAAACTCAACCCTGACACAGTCACAAAAAAACACAGGCCATTGCCACACGAAAGGCAAATCTTTATGATGAATCAGCCATCTTTAAATGAAACCCTGAAGGATGAAAGCGTAATGTATACGGTTTATCTGACAGACTCATATAGCGCATGTCTGACACACCCAATAAAAACATCTCGACTGGGGCTTGATGCAATTACTCGTAATGACAATCATCAACAGGAAGAACGCCAAAATGGGGGAGCCGTGTTTTCCTCTTTATGCAAACAAACATCCTTTGAATGACATGAGACGCCGTTAGAGTTTGAAAACTGAAAGAAAACAAGAGACAGAGAAAACTAGAGGCGCAATGTTGCAATGTTTCTAACATCCTATTTAGACTTTCACTTCCTCTGTCTCTTGTATATACAGTTAAAGTCAGAATTATTAGCCCTCCTGAATTATTAGCACCCCTGTATATTTGTTATCCCCAATTTCTGTTTAACAGAAAGATTTTTTTCAACACATTTCTAAACATTATAGTTTTAATAACTAATTTGTAATAACTGATTTCTTTTATCTTTGCCTTGATGACAGTAAATAATATTTTACTAGATATTTTTCAATATACTAGCATTCAGCTTAAAGTGTAATTTAAAGGCTTAACTAGGTTAATTAGGCAAGTTAGAGTAATTAGGCAAATCATTGTATAACAATGATTTGTTTTGTAGACAATCTAAAAAAATATTGCATAAGAGGTCTAATAATATTGACCTTAAAATGTTTTTTTTTTTGTTTGTTTTTTTAAGTTATAACTGCTTTTATTCTAGCCGAAATAAAACAAATAAGACTTTCTTCAGAAGAAAAAATATTATAGGAAATACTGTGAAAAATTCCTTGCTCGGTTAAACATTATTTGGGAAATATTAAAAAAAAAAAAAGAAAAAAAATTCAGAGAAGGGCTAATAATTTTGACTTCACTTGTATATCCCGCATTTATATATGAATTTAGCAGGTGTATTGATCTTATACCAAAAGCATGGATATTAAAGAGATAGTTCAACTCAAAAAAATATTATATTTACTCACCATTTACTCACCCTCAAACCTTTCTTTCTTCTGTTGAACACAAAAGACAACATGTTGAAGCTGAAAATCTGTAAGCATTGACCTCCAAACAGGAAAAACAAATACTATGGAAGTCAATGTCTACAGAGTTTCAGCTAAATTCAAAATATCTTCTTTTGTCTTCAACAGAAGACTGTAATGTATTTATTTAATGCCATGTCAGCAATCAAGGCTATTTTCATGGCAAGAACATTTCAATAATAAATATACAATTAAAAACAAACAAATAAATACATAAATTAGATTTTTAGCATTAATACATAATAAAAATTCTTTTCCTGGTGCCACTTTGCTAAAAATCTCCTTAGAAATGAGTTCATTTCATAAAAAAAGCCTTCTGGAATCACTAACACCAGGACAGTTTCAACAGAAGAAAGAAACTCAATAAAAACTCAAAGAAACTCAAGAGCATAGAATTTTTATTTTTGTGTGAACCATGTTTGTAAGTGTGTGCAATATTTATCACCTACATGAATATTGTAATGGTTGTTTTAATGATGTGTAGTTGTTTTAATCTGACCTTTTCATGTTCACTCGATTCACTCGGCTAAAAAAAAATTTAAGAGCTAACAGAGTTGACTCTAGTCCAAAGGCATTTACTATATAATGAAGCCTGATAAAATGACCCATAATTCAAGTTGCAAAAGCAAAACATAAATGCCTGTATGGGTTTGTTTTTAAAAAGATATTATCTAGTTAAACAATATCACACAAGCATGTGTACCGTTTTCCATTGCTAGTACAATCGCAAATGTGATAATGATTGTACTCAACAAACATGAAGTTAACATTGAGTATCAGATTGAATAGCTTCAATTAAAATAGTTTTAAAGAGACAGCTGAGTGTAACCACAGATACAGGGACACTGGAGCGTTTCAAAGTCATGTCAATCAGCTGGTTATGTCTAAGCTGACATACGAGCGATTCGCGGCTTTAAAACGCTCCAGTGTCCCTGTATCTGTGGTTACACGCAGTAAACAGCGGTGAGTTCAGTGAACTGATGACCTTCACGGCCAATCACAGTCATTTCTGTTGAGCACGTGAACACAATGGCAAATCAGTGCTGTTTAAGAACGTGCTCCACAGCACCTCAATGTTCACAGGAAATAGACATTTTTAAAGTTTCAGTACCGATTGGTATAGAATTCCAGTATTGTGACAACCCTAATATATATTTATTCAGTTTTTATAAATCAATTACAGTAATATTCTTGACTAATATGCAAATGTTTATATAATTTATTCACAATACAGTGTGTAAAGTAATATTTTCTGTCCTTTTAGCAGACATATTATATGAGAGACTTATAATAATTAGGATCTAATTAGGATTTGCATTGTAAAACTTATTCTTGAAAAAAGATATCATTTTATGTTATTTCATGTTTTAAGTTTAGTTACTATACACCCAAAATTATTGCACAGAAATAGCAAAGAATTTCCTGGCCCTAAATCATCAGTTTACATCTCTTCACTGAGGTTTACCAAGTGCAAACACAGATACATTGACATTGGAGTGTTTCCTGCGTCGATCAGTCGATCCATCAGCAGATTGCTCATATGTCTAATAACAGGCAGATCAGTTGATTGATGCAGCTTTGAAATGCTCCAGTGTCTATATAATTGTGCTTGCACTTGGTGAACAGCGGCGAAGAGTGGTAAACCGATGACCTTAACAGCCAATCACAGTCATATCTGTTGAGCACGTGAACACAATGACCAATCAGTAGTGTTTAAGAAAGCACTCAAATGTTAGCGAGAAATGGTATGGTTTTTTTTTTTTTTTTTTATTTCAGTACTGATTGGTACTGAAGACGATACTTTTGACAACATTTATCCCTAATACATGATAGTGTAGGTCTACAGTTTTTGCTATATCCACTAAATCAGAGATAAATTAGGGATATTTTTCCTCAAGATGAAGTCCTGGCAAAGTGGATCAAGATGTAGGCCATTAGTCCTCAACTTTAAAAGCGCATGACCCACGTGGAGAGGATCAAAGCTGGATTTGTGTTGATCTCTACACGCTCTAACACTGTTAATACTGGCATCCTAGACTTGCTCTCTTCCTCTTTTAATGGAGTAAGACTGGGCCAAGTGATGATAACTCCACCGGGATGCAGTTTGATATGCTCGCCAGAGGGATAGAGACGGAGCCGCCACATGTGTGTTTTACTGCAAGGGCACAGCTGGAGCAATCCCGAGCATACAGCTGAATTGACCTGAGGCTCAACAAAGACTATCTGTGCCCGCGCTCAGAGACACAGACTGTGCCAAATTGGTACCAGCAGGGCCAGTTCAACCAAATGTTAGTACATACAAGAGACGCCGCAGGATCACTGGCTTCCCTAGAGCACAGGTGCGAGAAAAAGCTTCAAAACCCGCCTAGTGTGGCTGGCAGAGACAAGAGGAAAGACGCCCAATCCCTAACAGAGGACATCCAGACAGAAAGTAAAACACACACAAGAGACTGAACCCATTTTAATAGACTATAGAAGAATGTGAAGCTTTCTAATGACCTGGTTTTACTCTCACATTGATATTCATCATCTGAAAGCAAGGAAGCAAGCAGAACAGTTTCAACCACCCAAAAAAACTTCAGTATGATAGCATTGCTGATTATTTTTACACTTATTATGCGACTTTAACACCTTCAATATCAACTGTCTGCATCTGTAATTAATGTAATGCCAGAAGCAAAAATTACATGCACTGCAACATTTTCCACTTAAGCAGGAAATTGATCTCTCAAGGCAATGCCGGGAGGACGGAGTTTTGATACCCATCAGATGGTGCAATAAAGAACAGAAATAGTAATCCTGCTATAAAGAAGAGATTTTTTATTTTATTTGTAATTTAATAACTTTTGTTTAAATAAAACCCATATAAATATAGTACCCTGACTTTTCCTAAATGTGTGTATATTGGATTATAACATTGTTATTTTCATTAAAGCTAGATAACATTCTGAGTGTATTTCTTACTTTAACGGTCGTAAAGGTCAAATTAACTGCATACCTTTCAGCATTCGCTACTTTTTCTATTCTTTTAAATATGCATGCCTCAGCTATCCATCAAATTTTTGCTAACAAAAACATAACTTTCTGGTATCAAAACCATAACTTTACTTTAAACATCTCTTTCAAAAACATTATTTTCACTGAAAAACCTCTTCTGCTTGCCAGACAAAGTGAGGTTCACACCTTTAGGGGTGGTCTAGCGACACATGTACACAATTATAGACCACATTACAATAAAAGATTGTATTTTTGGGTAATAACTTCATAAAATAAGATGAGTGTCATTTAAATCTTGATTCTAAAATCTCAACAGAAGCTTCAAATGTGAATATGGCATGACAAAAATTTGGTACAGTCTTTTTATATGAATGGTCAGAATGATTGCTATGGCCATTCTAGTAGTTAATATTTCCAGGCACAGGTATTAGCAGACAGGAAATTCACATTCTGGAAAGCCTTTAACTGGATAAAAATTTGCATTAATTTTTTTTTTTTTTGTCTTCAAATTTTTGAAAATGACACCATTATCTTCCATGTGAACAACAAAAATGTGAATTTGTGAAAGCTCTGACGTGATGCACATGTATTTTACACATTCAGTCTACAGACATAAATTAGACGGGTTTTTTGGCAGACTACAGGACCGTATATGTGTAGTGTTTAGTGGTATCGCCAACTACTGGCCTGGCATGCATAATAGTGTTTTATTAGCTTCACTGATATGTGTGAACATTGACAGTGTTGTCATCTATACAAAATTCCCACAAAAAAGGCAAATGAAAGGCGACACAGTGGCTCAGTGGTTAGCACTGTCGCCTCACGGCAAGAAGGTTGCTGGTTCGGGTCGTTGCTGGGTCAGTTGGCATTTCTGTGTGGAGTTTGCATGTTCTTCCCGTGTTCGTTTCCTCTGGGTTCCCCCACAGTCTAAAGACATGCGCTATAGGTGAATTGAATAAACTAAATTAGGCCGTAGAGTATGTGTGTGCATGTGAGAGTGTATGTGTGTTTCCCAGTACTGGGTAGCAGCTGGAAGGGCATTTGCTGCGTAAAACATATGCTGGATAAATTGGCAGTTCATTCTGCTGTGGCGACCCCTGATGAATAAAGGGACTAAGCCGAAGGAAAATGAATGAATGAAAGGCGAATATAACATTATAATTTTTAAGTACAGTGAGTTATGTCTTGTAAATGTACTCTTAGACTCACTTTCACAAAATCCACCAAATTTAATCAAACATGGTGCATAATTTTTATAAAATGAGGCTGCGGATTCCAATCTGGCAAAATAACAAAAGCATTTTAAAGTACCCATTAATGTTTTTAATAGGTTTTAGTGTAAAAAAAATCTAATATTAATGTCTTTTTCAAATAAATGTTGGGTAAGTTTGCTAGTTTCTCAATTTATTTGATTATACCAGAGATGCACTGGAAGAAGAGATGTTTACCACCAAAATATAAGACAAAGCCACAATTTTGTTGACAAGGAAGACAAGGAACAGTTAAAGAATCCCCCCATGAGTAGCTGAGTTTAGATGTGAGATAAGGGGGCTGGGTGGTGAGAAAGATATAAAACGAGGGGGGGGGGGACATGAAACACAGACAGAATCACTTGCAGTCAAGAGCTCATCATAAATTGCCAAGGTTGCACTCGAGAGGTGAGAGACTGAGAAACTGCAGAAAGTAATTTATATATACATGTGGCACATGTTCAGAATTTCAATGAGCCGCATGCACAGTGACTCTGTAAACTTGACTCTCTTAAAAAAACTCATCTGATCTCCGTTACAGATGCACCACACAGACAGCAAAAAAACCCCGTTTACTCCAAGCAGAAGAAGCAGCATTTCTCACATGACTGCAGATGCTTTCTCCAAGTTTAGCATGATGAAAATATTTGAAAGAGAGAAAAAGTGACTGAATGCATTGCCTATATTCAACAAACTGCTATAGCAAATGACATTTTAATTTAGAAAATGATGGTTAATCAGATCATTTCAAAGACACATGAGATGCACTGACACATCGGGTGAAAAAAATTTATTGACTGTATTTTTAATCAATTTAAAACCACTTTATTGTTATTTAACTGTGCACAGGCAAAAAAAGTCAGTGTCCGCACATTCTAAAAAATCTTTAAGCAGGTGCTCAATAAAATGAAACAGAATAATAAACAAACAAAAAATTGCATAAACAAATACTTACCAAAACATAAAAAAACATACTTTTTTGGATGCAGCAATAAACTAGAATACTCAAATGCATGTCTTTTTTACTATATCTCTGTTTACTCATTTAAGTTACTTGACGATAATGCAACAAGAATAAAAAATAAAATAATTTTTTACATAAATAAAAAAAACAAAAAAATTATTAAAACAAAAAAGAAAATAAAAACAAACAAATAATAAAACAAAAACTATTATAAAAATAATTTAAACAAAAAAATAAAAAAAACAAACAAATAATAATAATAAAACTAAAACAAACAAAAACAATTGTAAAAATAAATAAATAAAAACTAACAAAACCAATTATTAAAAAAAAAAAATTAAAATGAATAAATAAAAATAAATTAATAATAATAATAATAATAATAATAATAATAATAATAATAATAATAATAATAATAATAAACAAAAAAGTAAATTGCTTAAAATATTAAATAAAACCAACAAAAAGTGCAATCTGAATCTGGTATAAACCACATTCCAGTAACTGTTTATTTATTTACAACTTTGTAAAATCAATTCACAGCATATTGAAGTCTCTGATGTATACTGCATCATGGTGCTCATTTTAGGCTTTGTTGGATCAAATCCAATTCCCACATTCTTCTCCGTCAGTCAATGTCATCATTTCTCTAACCTTTTCTACACCAGAAACATCACGACATCACATCTACACCCAACTCAAAGCATCATGTCAACAACCATAAACAAGCATTTTATATTAATCTTGTGATGTGACTCAATGATTTCTGACTTAGAAAGCACTCCAGATGCCGCTAAAATGCACTGGACATCCTTACGTCTCAAAACCAACAGCGCATACATGTGATCATAAGGAGCAATGGGTCAAGACACTGAGCTCATACTTGCCTCAAGACATAAAAATGACTCAACGAGATGAGAATAAAAGAAACAGACTGTCACTACAACAAAAAAACATCCACATCTGGACTCCACAAGACCAGCATGCAGCAGAAATACCCTCAACTACAAAGTCAAGGAAATATATGCATGAAAAAAAATTTTATTTTTATTTTTATTTTTTTGGAAGGAAAAGAGAGGAACCATTTCCTTCCCAGAGGGCACGGAAGTCTCTAATACTCGCAGATGTCACTTCTTCCTCAATTCTGACACACAAAGGTTCTTTCAATATACCACAATTTATAAATAGGGTTTATAACACGAAGGTGTTGAATGCTTGCTTCTGATTGGCTGATTATTGGCAATTATTTTCAGGTAACTGCATGGCTGAGGTAGTACCAGGCAGGTCATGAAGGCATCACAGTTCCACATACTGAATGACTTCAGTTACTTCTCAGCCTACAACTTGGCTTTGCACAATATATTGCTTTAGCATCGATATCACAATGTGCATATCCGCAATAGTCACATCCCAGGATATGCAATGTTGAGTTGGGATTATGGTTTACCAGCACAGTTCAGAATGCATGTGACTTGCGGAGATATTGCAGAGTTTAACCAAAAGTGAAAGTTTATCATTTCTATGTGTTTTTAAGGCATTTCAAGAGAGTTTAAAGTAAGGAAAAGAATGAAAGAATTCGTTAATTTAGACTGATTTGTGATTTTGCTTTATGTTTCTTTGGGGAGCCAAACAGTATTAATTTCAGGCAGAGAAATTGAATATAATAACACTGTATATTTTACATTGTATAAATAGCTAAATAAAATAAATCTTTATTAAAGTTATATATAAAGAAAAAAAAAAAGTGTTTGCCCATTAAAATCTAAAAATGCACCCAAGTTAAATTCTCAGATTATGTCTGTCTGAGGTAATTGGGTCAACGGTCCAGAAATTGAGTAAGAGGTGTCTGATAGGTTGAAATAACTCTCCCGAAGCCCTTTTCACAATCTTTCTGAATGAAATGCCTACTTTACTACACCCAATCAGCTCACAGTAAGCTCGGATTTAATATTCCGTTTCTGTAGAAACTGCGTCACAATACAGAAAAAAAATAAAATTGTCGCAGCTTCCGGTTCATGTGGACTTTAAGCAGTCGCATCATACGCAAGCATGTTCATGCTCGGACAGTAAAAATACAATGTGACCACAGGCCGTTGGGGGTGAGGGGACAATCACAAGCACACCCAGGCTCAGTTCAATGTAACCGTGCCAAGTGTGTGTACACCCTCAGGCACAAAAGAAATTACAGCATTTAATTTTACTGAATTATTTATACAATGCAGACTATATACAGTGTTATTTTACATTACATTTGATTATTCCAATTACTGTGAGACTCTCCAGAAAACCATAAAGTACTGTTTATTTCACTTTTATCTTTGCTCTATTGTATTCATACTGGCAGTTTGTTTATTATATTTTATGCATGATTCACCCCCTCTACAAAATCATCCCAATCGATCTAAAATAATGATTTCTTTCCAAATAGAGCTTTTCATGTCATGTTGTAAAACATTATATAAAAAAAGGTTTGGATAAGATACACAAAAAAACTAGAGGTGCATTCCAAATCGCATACTGTACTTATGCACTATCCTATGCTAATTTGTAGTATATTCATTCATTCATTCATTCATTTTCTTTTCGGCTTACTCCCTTTATTAATCTGGGGTCGCCACAGTAGAATGAACCGCCAACTTATCCAGCATATGTTTTACGCAGCGCATGCTCTTTCAGCTTCAACCCATCACAGGGAAACATCCACACACACTCATTCACACTCATACACTATGGACAATTTAGCTTACCCAATTCACCTCTACCACATGTCTTTGGACTGTGGGGGAAACCGGAGCACCCGGAGGAAACCCACGCAAACACGGGGAGAACATGCAAACTCCACACAGAAATGCCAACTGACCCAGCCGGGGCTCGAACCAGCGACCTTCTTGCTGTGAGGCGATTGTGCTACCCACTGTGCCACCGTGCTGCCCCTAATTTGTAGTATAAATAGTAAATAAATAGATAAATAGAAGTGTGGAGTGTTGAACACTTCATGCACTCAATAGTCGCAATTTTGATTATGTAGAGGAAGGGGAGGAGCTATCGGGCACTGGTTGGAATACTTTATTTTGGATTTTGAGAGCAAAATTCTTCGAATGCAAGCGATTATTCCCCCTACTGATGGTGAATGTGGTTGTAGTCATGACAGGTACTACTATGTAGTTTGGTCAATTATTTCACTAATCTGGCAACCACTAAATGTCAACTGGAATAAAGTTTAAATGTCCGTTAGTAAAAAAAAAAACAAAGCTTTCAAAAAAACAAAGAAATAAATAAAATACCATAAAAGGTCATCAATCATTTAGCCATGCCAGTGATATCAACAATTCTGGAATCTTTGTAACTTTATAAGTCAAATGGAATAACATGCATTAAAAACAGTCAGAAATTATCTACAGAATTGAATGTCTATGCTAGATGAGCATGAAATGACATACTACTTTATTTTGCTGGGAGATAAATATAGGAATAGTTTTGGCACAAAAATGTATATTTACAGAAGCAATGAAAGTTCAACACATGATGTGTTTACTTCTATAATGTGTTACAATACTAATTTTACCTCAATACTTTGACCAGAGTACACAACTGCGTAACAACTATGAAATATATAAATAGCTACTGTGCTGAATGATTTATTGTTTTAATCTGTTTTTTCCATGTTTGTGTATTGCGGTCATCTGCTATTTTTTGACATGCTTTCTTTGCAACTGTCAATTTTTTATGAGTCATCGTAACAGCCAAGCAGAAATGTCTTTCACACATTTACATTTGACAGCCTTTAGCAAGAACACTGAATGATTTTTTTAAAGAAATAAATACAATCAACAATTGATTCTCAGCACTAATCTCAAACTTAAAAATAAATAAATAAATATGCTGTAAATTTACCCTCAAGTCTCAAAGATGTAGGAGACTTCGTTCCTTCAGTAAAGCATTAAAGAAGATTTTAATGGCTACTGTTGTTTTTAGAGTGAAATAAACATAGCAAGGCAAAACAAAATGAGTACGCATGACTCCTGACAATCTTTTGAGCTCTCATGAAGCAAAATTAAAACTGAACATTATTAACTTTAACCCACAGCTTCTGCAAATGGTCCTGATAATGTTAATAATCTGGACAGTGATCTTCTTGATGCATCAGTGTACCATCATAGGCAGTGATTTTGCTTGCCTGCACGCGTGTTTACTCTTAACAAGAAAGTTCAGCCTAACATTACATTTCTGTCATCGTTTCCTCACCTTTGACTTGTTCTAAACCAGTTTAAGTTTCTTTCTTCTGTTGAACACAAAAGAAGTTATTTTCAAGTAGCGATGTGCGATTAATCGAAATCGAATCGCAATTTGAAACGTTGCGATTAGTTAATTGCATGAGGCTGCAATATGAAATATATATAAATATGTATTATTCAATTTCCCCCGGCCAGAGCAAATGTGTGTGTGACAGTCTTACTAGCGAATTGAGTGGACACACTTTCGTTCTGCCCAATAAGTTGGTTTTATATTCGCACATTCAGACTTTCTCCTTAATAACATTATTTCAGAAAAGTATTATTGGCAAATTCTAAATAGGGAAATTTTATTAACAGCCAATGACTAAAGTACAACATTGATCAGTCAATTTAATAGTGCTAATGTTGAATAATGTTAAATGTGATTTTAGACCGAATGTTTAAATTAGCGTAATAAACAATATAGGGACCGTTGAAAGGAACGAATATAAAACCAACTTTACCTGTCACAAAATGAGACATTAATAACAGCTTTAGCCACCAAACACTATCAATGCAGCAGTTTTTTGTACTAAAAAGAAGTAAACGGTGACTGAAATGTCTCTTTTGTGTTCAAATAAAGAAAGTCAATGTGTTTGAAACGACACGAGAGCGAAAATTACAATACCACTACATAAGAAATAATAAGAACTGAATGAACTTTCCCTTTAAATAAACATATATTTCACGAACACGTCGCGTACAAAACAAAGCCAAACGAAATACAAAACTCCACGAGAATTGTCTATTGCTATCTTCTTGAAGAGCAAAATGAGTCTCAAACTACATAAAAGACAACTGACAAAAGACAATAGAGAAGTCATTGTGCTGAACTCCCCAATGCACCATCCACAATATAACAGCATCGATGAAACTAACGTTACTGATGTTTGTCAAAGTATTTTTGACCTCCTGCAAGTTTGTAATCGGCTGTGGAATAAAAACACCCCTGAAGTAAAACCCAGTCATTCATGCAGTGATCTCTGTCAAACTCTCCGCCCGCTGCAATCTGTCTGTCCGCGCTCAATAGAGGGTCTGTTCATGACTGTCTTACAACTGCACACTACAACGCTTTAAAAAAAACTTCAACCAGCAGGAACGAAACAACCCTAAGTGTGTGGCCTGTGACGGTACCATCATCAGGCGAAAGGCAGACGCGAAATAAAAGGCACAAACCTGAAGCGGCGAGGCGACTTTTCCTCCTTCCAGGGATTGATGTTTGGGAGTTTGTTGCAGTCGCGCGCTCCCTCCCTTTCTCTAGCGCACTAGATAGATAGCGCTGATGTTGTTTTCACTTCCTCTTTCCTCCTCCTCCAGGATGCTGATTGGTGCAGCGGCTTCGGGCGTCCACCAATCACGGCCAAGTAAATCTTGCTCTCAAATAGACTGATAAAAGCGCATCAGGGTGTTTTCTCAGGTAAATAAATAATCCATAATGTGCTTGAAATAAATATACGGCAATTAGATTGATACATTATTTTTTGACAAAGAAAACATGATTAAACTAAATTTAAATGATGTAAATAAACACATTCATATAAAAGTGGGTAGCACAATGGTCTCACAGCAAGAAGGTCGTTGGTTCGAGTCTCGGCTAGGTCAGTTGGCATTTCTGTGTTGAGTTTGCATGTTCTCCCCGTGTTTGCATGGGTTTCCTCCGGGTGCTCCGGTTTCCCCCACAAGTTCAAAGACATGCGGTAAGCTTAATTGTCCGTAGTCTATGTGTGTGAATGAGTGTGTATGGATGTTTCCCAGTGATGGCTTACGGCTGGAAGGGCATCCGCTACGTAAAACATATGTTGGATAAGTTGGCGTTTCATTCTGCTGTGGCGATCCCATATTAATAAAGGGGTTAAGCCAAAAAGAAAATGCATGGATGATTAGAACAAATTTAAAACCGGTATTAAAACAAAATGTTTTAAATATATTCAATAATATAAATAAATGTGCTAAATATGGGTGGCACGGTGGGTAGCGCTGTCGCCTCACAGCAAGAAGGTCGCTGGTTTGAGCCTTGACTGGGTCAGTTGGCTTTGTTTTTGTTTTTTTACTAATGGAAATTCAAACTGGCCTCATGGTGGCGCAGTGGGTAGCACGATCGCCTCACAGCAAGAAGGTCGCTGGTTCGAGCCTCGGCTGGGTCAGTTGGCATTTTTGTGTGGAGTTTGCATGTTCTCCCCGTGTTGGCGTGGGTTTCCTCCAGGTGCTCCGGTTTCCCCCACAAGTCCAAAGACATGCGGTATAGGTGAATTGAGTAAGCTAAATTGTCCGTAGTGTATGTGTGTGAATGAGAGTGTATGGATGTTTCCCAGTGATGGGTTGCAGCTGGAAGGGCATCCGCTACGTAAAAGCATATGCTGGATAAGTTGGTGGTTCATTCCGCTGTGGCGACCCCAGATTAATAAAGGGACTAAGCCAAAATGAAAATGAATGAATGAATGAAATTCAAACTTTTTCCCAGTCGACGTTTAACCGTTGACAGATTAGTGAAATAATTGACCAAACTATGTAGTAGTACCTGTCATGACTACAACCACATTCACCAGCAGGAGGTGGAATAATCGCTTACATTTGATTGCAAAATCCAAAATAAATAAAGTAAACCAACCACGGGATGACACGGTGGCTCAGTGGTTAGCACTATCGCCTCACAGCAAGAAGGTCACTGGTTTGAGTCCCAGCTGGGTTAGTTGGCAGTTCTGTGTGGAGTTTGCTTGTTCTCCCTGTGTTGGCGTGGGTTTCCTCCGGGTGCTCCGGTTTCCCCCACAAGTCCAAAGACATGCGCTATAGGTGAATTGGGAAAGCTAAATTTTCTGTAGTGTATGTGTGTGAATGAGAGTGTGTGGGTGTTTACCAGTGATGGATTGCAGCTAGAAGGGCATCCACTGTGTAAAACATATGCTGGATAAGTTGGCGGTTCATTCCGCTGTGGCGACCCCCGATTAACAAAGGGACCAAGCCGATAAGAAAATGAATGAATATTTATAAATATAAATATATTTTCCAGTAATATTTTAGTCTAAATTATTTAATTATATTATATGTATCATATTATAACTATATATTTATATAGATCTAACAAACTAAAACAATCTTTTCCACAATTTTCAGATGAGCAGAAAGGCAGACAAAAAAAAAAAAA
>CAIGQW010002378.1:5281248-5304693 GCA_903798125.1 Danio choprae
AATAGTATTTTTTGTTATTTATTAATAAATTATTTGTTGAATGTAATTAATGGTTTATCAATGGGATATGATCATTAGTTTTTACTAAAAGCCTTTGTTAATTAATTTATAGTTTTTTATTTGAGCGTAAGTTATGGATTGTTTGTTTATAAGTAACTCTGAATAAGATTGTCTGCTAAAATAACTGAGCATTCACATAATGAGTAATATAACTGTAATATAATTTTAGATATCAAACATGACTGGCATAACTGATTTCAGTTTTCCAGCTTTAATAATAGTAAAAATAATTAATTAAAATAAAACGAAGCTTCATAACATGCAGTATGTGTCATCTACCTAATGAATGATTCATTCTTATTAAAGCAAGAGTGTTTATATATTTAATTACCCGTTTTTTCAAAAGCTTGAATGAATGTCAGCCATTATTAGTCTATGAGACAGCAAATAGGATTAAAAGAGATCATCACTGCCTGGTCATTAGTCTTCAGGGCATATTTGGCATTTTGTAAATATCTGTCCATCCGACCCTAACATCATCACAGCGTTCATCCACATACGGCCGATAGATTATCTGTCCCACACAAGGTGATGTATTAACCGTCCCATGCTGACATCAGTGCCATTGGATGATTAGAGAGGCTGTAATTTTGTAAAAGCATCCAAAAGAATGTCTAGAATTTTGTTAAGCAAAGCACGGCATATGAAAAACACATCAGGGGTCGAGATTTGCGCTTCAGCTCTTCTCTGAATGTGTGACATGCTTTGGATTTTTCTTTGGATGGTGTGAAATGATGGACAACTCCAGGATTTTTAGGAAATGAAAACCATCCTTGTGATCTGCATCATTAGCCTGCATATAAATAACATTGTAATTTGTATATAGAATTCAAATAAACTGTAAAAAATGTGATTCAAATTAAGACACATAAATAGAAATGTGAAAACAATCATTAGGATTTGAGGCCAAAATAAATAGTTCAATGTATGAGTACAATTATATGATGATAAATGAATGACAAACACACATGCACAAACAATACAATATCTTACATATACTTGTATATATGGTTTACCAGGATGTATAAGTTCATATGAGTAACATATTTAATATTATTAAAATGTATATCATAGGGTCTTACTCTTACATAAATGTTAAATGTTAAACAACACTATAAGCATAATTTTTAAGCATTTAAAAATATGAGGACACAGACATGTCCTCGTAATCCACCTTAATAGAGTAACTAGGTCATAGCCATGCTATTATGCAATTTTGTGTCCTTGTAAACCATATAAACAAGCACAAACACACACACACAGAATGGAGCAGAAAGAGTGAAACTCAAGGTTTGTGAAACTCAAACAGAGAGCACATCACATAAACACTCATTTCTAAAAGCCCTGGTCACATGTGAACAAATGATGACACAATGAAAAGAGGAACTAAAAAGGAAACATGAGAACCCAGCGCAACAAATACATTTTGAAGATGAAACGTCCTCATCTGAAACTCAGATGACGCTCTTACTTTTTGACTGTAATATTATCAATATGAATGTTTAAGAATAATTCATTATTGTCTTTTTTTAAGTGCCCTTTTAAATAGTGTCTAATTGAAGCAGCATTATGAAGAGCTACTTTGATGATGTAAATGTGACACTCTCTATTTATCTTGGTACATAATGACACATGTACTCGGATGACAAACGCAGGACTCCAGATTTCAGCAACGAGTGACAAGATCAAAGGAAAAACAACCTCCCCCCCTGATCCTCCTCTCTCGTGATGTGAATGATGCACAAACCATTGTCACTCATTCAAGAGGTGCTAATTGGCTGCGCTCACGACACACGGCCAGACACAGAAGCCACATGGAAAGAGAGGACGTGAATTCACACTGTCATTTGAGGCACAAGATATATAAATATCAGATTAGCGTAAAACCGAATTAGCAAATGCTGAAGAAACAGTCATTGGTGTATTTACATCCCCTTTGGATGTCAATGTTCATCGGAGTGGATGGCAGACAGATAGTCTGAAAGATAGAGTCAGATAGACAGATAAATACACAAAAACAGATTAGAGTCAGTCAGACAGACAGATAGACTAATAGACAAAGATTGTCTGACTGACAAATAGTAATACAGATAGTCAGACAGACAGACAGGCAGTCTGACAGAAATATCAGATAGATAAAAAGACGGTGAGACAGACAGTCAGATACAGACAATCAGACACAGATAGACAAAGTCAGACATAGTTAGAAAGACAGGTAAATATAGACAGATAGAGTCACTCAGACAGACTAGTAGACACATTCAGACAGAGAGACAGGCAGTCAGACAGATAGACAGTCAGATAGATACAGTCAGTCAGATAGAAAGACAGATAGACAAAGTCAGAGACCTGTCAGATCAATAGACAGACAGACAAACAGGCAACCTGACAAACATAAACAGAAAGACAGTCAGATAGATGAAAAACAGTGAGACAAACAGTCAGACAGACAAAGTCAGACAGTCTGACAAACATAAATTGACAGACATATACATAGTCAGAGACACAGATAGTCCGACAGACCTGCCAGACAGACAGATTGATAAAGTCAGACAGACATAGACAAAAAGACAGACAGCCAAATAGATAGACAGTCAGACACAGATAGTAAGACAGCTAGATAGACAAAATCAGACAGACAGATAAACAAAGACAAATAGAATCCAGAAAGTCTGATAGATAAAAAATAGTGACAAAGTCATATTGTTAGACAGACAGTCAGACAGAAAGTAAGACCGACAGATAGTCTGACAGAACTGTCAGATAGATAAAAATACAGTCAGATACAGACAATCAGACACAGATAGACAAAGTCAGACAGACAGTCTGACAGACATTGTTAGAAAGACGGGTAAATATAGACAGATAGATATAGTTAAACAGATAAATACACAGACAGAGTCAGACAAACAGATAGATAGATGGCATGACACTTAGACAAATAAAAACTGAACAACATAGACATAAATAGAAATGACAAAACATAAACAAATTATTTTAGATATTATACACACACATATCTTTTTAAACACAGACACACATTTAGATAGATAGTGAATCAGACAGACATAAAAATACCATGAATATACATAGACAGACAGACGGATAGATGGGTAGACAGATGTGTATATTTAAATTAGACAGATAAATATGAATTTAAAAAAATAATAATTGTATGATCATGTAATGTTTCTCTAGAGACAGTCACTGATTTATTTACGTCACTGTTCACAGCAGCAGATGGCATGTATCATAAGCTCTCAACGGTTATTTTCACAGTGACACATTCAGCAAAATGTAAATCAACATACATTCAGAAACTCTGTTCACAACAGACTTCAGTCCAACAAGCCAAACAAATTAACAGTCTGAGAAAGAAAGGCTATGGGGAATCAGATAGAGACATGTATATATCCTAAGCATTGCATGCGACAGAGGGGATTAAATGCACTCATGCATTATTGAGCAGATGCGAGTTGTCCTGGGGAACGCATGAAGCCTGTTCTGTTCCTCTGATAGGCCGACAAACACTGCAGACTTTATGAGGCAGTCAGAGTGTTGAGTCCTGCTTCAGTCAGAATCTGAGTCACTGCCGGCCCTGACCTTCTGCTTCTTCTTTTTCTTCTTGTGTTTCTTCTTTTCTTTCTTCCTCTTCTCCTTTTTCTTCTTCTTTTTCTTCCGGCTGTGATCAGAGGAGGAGGAGGAGGAGGAGGATGATGACGAAGTGGAGTCTGAGTCGGAGGTTGTGTCTTGAAGCAGCTGTTTTAACTGCTGGATCCTATAAGTAGAAAAAAAAATATTTATTAATAAATAATTTTGATTAATTTTTATGACAATACACACACATACATACATCCATACATGCTTGCATACTTGGATGCAAGTAATAATAAAATATGTATAACTATATTTTATAATGTTATGTCATATAATATAATACAATATTATATATACAATACAATACATATACAATATACAAATACATACAACAGTTCTGTCTGGTTCTTGAATCTGATTGGCTGATAGCCCTGAGATATTAAAGTAATATCAGTACTCGCGCAGCCTCGTCACCCTTGTGTATTATTCCACCCACAGAGGCTGTTGGACAACAATGTACTTTTGAGGGTTTTTTAAGGCGAGAAGTTGTTTAGATTGAGACTATGCAGTTTATTTATAAAGATAGTGCCTATTTTACATATTCATAATTTCGGACATTCAGCGTGTTGGCGGCCATCACCCTGTCATACTGAGCAAAGCAAAGATGGTTGGCATTCCGCCACAAGATGGTGACAGAGAGTGCACAATAAGTCCTTAGGGGAGAAAAACATCATTCTTTCAGCATACATTTCAAACTACAGCTGAACAAATCATTACAGAACAGGTAAGTGACATTCTAAGTCGATCGCTCTCTTTTGTATTTTGTAATGCTGTATTTATACCATAGTAATCTGGTAGTGTTTGAGCTGCTTTGACTTTTTCAGGGTTAATTATTGTGATCTCCTGATTGCAACAGAGAAATCTTAAAATGTGAGTAAAATCACCTGATTTGTCATCATTTGAGACGTTACGCTCGCATGAGAATCATTCAAATACTAGCTCTAAAGTGATGTGTGTGAAGTAGCAGCGGTTTCTGCTGTTCTGACGTTAGCTGCAGATGTGTATGAACGGCGGAAGAAAGTAGTTCCTCTTAAAAAAGGGTTTTTGAGAGTCTGAGTGTTTCATTTTCTTTTTTATATACACAATTATACTGTCAAAATGTTGTATAAATGCAATATCACATTCGCAGCAGTGCGATATGGCTGTATATCGTCACTGGTGGGACACTAATGCACTCAGCCTGCGCCCTCGAGTAAACGCATGTTTTAATTAAAATATGAAATATTATACTCATAATACAAAAAAAAACTAATATTAATATATATGGCATAAATAATACTTTTAATTAGTACAAATCTTTAAACTATTATATTTTTAAAAATGCTAAAATTTCTCACTAAACATTAAACTAATTACAACAAAAAAAAGATGTAAACATGTTATAAATAAGCCTGCACCAACTTTTTTTTGTGAGTTCTTTTGTGAGTTTTGTGAGCTAGCGGCATAGAAAGTACAACTTTGAGCAGCTTCATTCATTTCACCAAATGAATCTACTACTGATTTGAGCAACATAAGAGGAAGATAACCTTCCTCTGCCACACTGACCTAAAAGCATTAACAATTCATCAGATCACTGCTGTTCAGAGGCTTCACATCCTCAACTGCTTTCATTCTCTACACGCTGTGAGCATTGCATTAATGCTAAAACGCATGTGTTTTGACTTTCAGCTTTTTCTAAAAGGGGTCCTTGATTTTAATTTCACTTTTTAAAACTTTGGATAGTGTAAATGCTGCTGAATGAGCATAAAAGATCAACGCATAGGGAAATATTATCTTTTACAGAATCTGTATTTAAAGGCAGACAACAAACAGCTGTTGCACTGCAATGAGCCTCTTCCTGGGTTTGTGACATCACCAACCCTAAAATTTACATAAACCCTGTCCCCAAAAGTCCACAAGAGAGTGAGCGAATCAGAACATACTGGGCCAGCTGAACAATCAGAGCCCATTCTGTGTGTATGTATATATATATATATATATATATATACATACATATACATACATACATACAGTGCTAAACATAAATGAGTACACCCCATTTTAAAAATAAATATTTTTTATCAATTTCTCAGTGAATATAGGTCATTTGTTTTGGTGCATTTAAACAAAACAGATTTATTAAATGGATATATTTATTAAAAATACAATTTTAGTCACCGAACCCCTTTAGAAATAGAAAGATAATACAATTAAATTCATGTGAAATATTGGGAAAAAAAAAATTATAAACTACAAAAATGTAAACAATTTTATACATTTTATGTTTCTCTTAAATTATGCTCTTGTTTAGAAAAAAAATTTATTTAATATTTTTCCCTAGCATATAAATGTGGGCTACTAATTTTGGACCATTATCATAAGTTATTTTGTTAGATTAGCTCCAGATTTGGCTTTAGTACTGACAAATCTAATGTATACGCACAAATATAATATTGTAAAGCATCCTATAGAAAATATGAATTTAAATGAGAGATTTGTGAGGGGTGTACTTATATATGTTGAGCACTGTATGTAAAAATACATAATAGGGTGCTTTCACTTGACTGTCTCTGACATGAAAACTCCCTGCTATTAAAAGTTGGCCTCTGTTTTAATGAACCCATGCTCCAGAAATAACATGTTCACTGATCATTTTATAGAAGTAACAACAGTATTTTTATTAAATCTATATTGATTATGATCAAATAAACAATCAAATCTAGAGCTTGTGAATCCTAGAGCATGTCAAAGTTCACCCAATAAACACAATCACCACTTCGAAAATAGCTGATTGACCACTTTAAATAAATGACTCCTTGTTTTCCAACATCTTGCAGAAAAATTCAGATTGCCAGCCTCGGGGGAATGTTTAGAAACAGTACTGTGGCGTAAATGTGGAGCTCAGCAATGTGCGCCTATAACAATCTATCAAAACGGCCCACATTTGGGTTTCCATCCCACATTAGGGTTTGTAATTACTCCCATGAAGCAGGAGCTGTTGTCAGCACACAGCAGAGGGATAATCACAGAGGAGGAAAGAGTAACAGAGTTGCGTAATTGTCTGCAACAGGGCTCTTTTGTTGAACTGACACCATTCATCAACACTGGCCTCCGAGAGACCTCAAAACACCAACGATTTTATTAATAAGCACATCCGGCAGAGGCTGTGCATTATTAAAAACTCTTCATCCAATTTGAACAATAATGCTACTTCAAAAGTTTGGGAAAATAAGACATTAATGTTTTTTTTTATACTCTACAATGATGCATTAAATTGATCAGAAGTGAAAGTGCTACAAAACATTTAAAAATATCCTTAAAAATAATTAATCATGGTTTACAGCAAAATACAATATTAAATCAAATTATAATGTCTGAAAGATCATGCGGTACTGGAGACTGCAGTATTGATGCTGATATTCAGCTTTTCAAGCAAATTTAAAAAGACATTAAAATATAACTATAATTTAAATACATAGATTTTTTTTATTTAAAAAATATTTCACATTATTGGTGTTTTTGATGTATTTTTCTATTAAGTAAAGGCAGTATTAGCAATTATAAGAGAGCTCATACAGATTTCTCAACTTTTGAACTGCAGGAAACAGGAGTGAGAGGCTAGACAGGGTATATACAGGAATCAAAGTGAATATCAATACCTTTCATAAGACTCTCTTTCCATACAATTTTAAAACCTTATCACCACTTTAGGTTTCAAACATTAACACTGACCACATTTTAACTTGCAGTATATTTACTAAATACTGATTGTGTAATAAAGCACAACTAAAGAGTCTTAGCTTGTGATAACATCTTTTCAATGCAAATATAGTTTAAATGGGTGAGAACTAATTTTGTATCTGCTGTACCACAGGTTGGGGCAACAATTGCACACTCATCATGATCCACACAAAGATTCAGTTAACCTTAGTGTGGGCAGTTAGTGATTTTAAATAGATTGAATAAAAGATTAGCATCTGTTTTTGCGAAATTATGCAGCATAAAACCTGCACCTAAACGAAAACAATATACATATAAAGAATAAAAATGCTAATTCACTTTCTTCTAACAGGTGGCGCCTATACAACGGTAACGTCTAGATAGGATACACGGCCGGCCGGAAGTGCAATATGTACATCAATATAGCAGCATTTATTATGACACTGTATAACAATAATTCATATTTTTACAGTACTGTGACGGTTGGGTTTAGGGTTAGGGTAGGGGTAGACGTTAAAAATACAATTTATTGGGTAATTTAATAGATAACATAAATAATACTCTGTACAACTACTGTTTTTACATTAATGTGATGGTTTGGGTTTAGGGTTGGGGTGGGGGTAGACATTAATAAAATACAATTAATGGGAAATTTAATAAATAATATAAATCAATTTTGTTAACTTCCAGCCGCAACCATATCTCATCAGGAATAAATGTGTTGCCTTGGTTACTGCAGTAAACAGTGTGATGTCAAATTAGCAGGATTTTATCGATACTACACAGTATTCCAACATTCACAGATTAAATTCAAGCAAACTTTAGCATACGAATATACATTACATAATCAAAATTCTACAAAATTGAATACACTGTAAAATAAATACATATTTTTTTAAGGGTCTTAAATTTCTCTAAATTGATTCATCAACTTTTAAGATTCTGCAGACACCCCGCTAGATATTGATGGTGTCCACATCAAATTAATTTCACAAAAGATATTTTACATAGTACATAGAAAGCATATTAAACGCATGTAAAGTGTTTATTTGATAGTAAAAGCAACAGAAATATATACAGAAAATAAATCAGTTCACTCAAAAGTTTAAAAAATGCTTTTAACTTACTCACTCACAGGTCATCCAAAATGTAAGTGATTTTGTTTTTCCTTCAGTAGAACATTAAAAAAAGATTTGAGCTGGAACAGGGATCCTCAGGGAGTGATAAAATGCAAGTCAATGGTTACCCTCATTGATATGAAATAAGCATACCAGGGAATGGAAAATTAATTACTGTGGCTGCTGGCGATACATTGGCATCATATAAAGCAGAACAATTAGTCTGTGCAAGAAACTGAACAACATTTACCATATTATTACCACTAATTCACCATTTGTTTTTATGATTTATGGTTATTTAATGATTATGAACACAAACAGGTTAACAATGGAAAACTAAATGTATATGTTTTGCACTAAAATGTCTAAAGTAAGAGTTACACTTTTTTTACAGTGTCCTTGATACACTGCAAATGTAAGTACTGAGTAATATTAGTTAACTACATGTACTTGCCACATGGTTAGAAAAAAATAAAGTCTCCTGCATGTTGGACTGGCTAAGTAGAGAGTAAATAAATTAATAGACTTTTTTATTCTTTCCATTCAAAATGTATGGTGGTACATTTATCAGATACATAGACCTCAACATACCTTGTCTCTTTTTCATTATGCTTGTTTTCTCGGATGATATCATACATTGGATCTTCATGTGCCTGGAGAAACACAAATCTTATATGAACATCCATATAAATTTCAGGTTTAACATATTCAAAAATATATATTCTAAAGAAATCAAGAAAACATTTAAACTGTCGATATAGCAGTCGTCATAGACTTTTACTTTGTGGCTTAAATGCAACATCTGTTAAAATAAAGGTTTAAGATGTGTATGATGGAAGGTGTCTGATACAAAGAGTGGATATGGAGATGCAGTATTTCACAGATCATGTGACCTCAACATGTCGGACCCCTAGAGGGAACCTACTTCATTAAAAGCAAAACAGCTTTTATTAGTCCACTGATATGACTCAGGGTCGCATTTTTTATTTCTTCATGTGCACTTTTTTTAATGAACACATGAAGTATATACAATTATACTGTATTCATCTTTCAAAATTTTGTTAAGAGCATTTATTGAAGAATGGAAGAGTCAAAAACTATAGCGAACGAAAAAGATACACAAAATTGCAAAAGAACAGGTGTGGGGTTTTTTTAAGAACTGACACATTAAAAACTATGTTTTAATTCTACTGGTCAGAGTAAGGACAAAAAAAAAAACAGAACAAAAAGATTATGACAATGTGTGCAGCTGCGCAAACAAATATAACAATTGTTTATAGTTCAGCTATAGGGAGTATAGGAAACTTTGAAAATTAACCAACTGTACTCTTGCAGCAATCAAAATTGATTTTGATTTTACATATCAGTCCAACCAACAAGAAGCTAAAATTTAATTAGTTACATTTTAGATACAACACCGTGTACTTTTGAAATGGAAATAGTTCTAAACAAAGCCAGAGCGGAATATTTGAGCCACTATTAGGTTAATCAATCCTAAATGAACAACCTGAGTGAGCAAATTGTTCAACTACTCGTTCTTGCTTTTTCCCTAAATGAATAATCATCTTTGAATGAATCACTTGAATTAATCATTTGTGAATAATTTATCTACATTAGTGTCATTAATTTTTTAAGACGAGTCAGAATCAAACCAAGCAACCACTCTGTAAACATTTGTGTCGAAAGGCTCAAAACCAAATTCTCATTAAATATTGACCAATCAAATTGTCTCTAGTATGCCTCGCCCTCTACAAGATGCTTCTCATTTGCTTTTTATTTTATGCACTTGATGCCATCCATTCTTACTGGCAGAGTAAAACCAAACATTATTAGCTGGGTTTTTTTTTTTTTAAAAGGAGGAGCTACTCTACATCCCACCCTCTCTTCTTGTTTTAGTTGAGATAACGTCAAACATCCAATAAAAATGTATATTTCAAAGCACTTAATGGGACCTTTAAAGTTACTATACATGCTTTTAAATAAATGACATTCAGCAGCAAAAGTGGCCATTAAAAGTGGGTCGTTTGTGTTACTCACCACCCTGAACTGCTCCAGTTTCTGGTTGCCTTTAATGAAGAAAGGACATTCTTTGTCTCCTGTTCTGTGGCCGTACTTCTTACATCTCCAGCCTACACACAGATGAGCATTTAGATTTTCTTCATGACCTTCGTCGACATTTATAAAGGTGAAATATCACTCGTGGGATATCACAACTCTTTATTATAAAGCCTCCTTTCTTGCCATCTCTGAAAAAACGACAGGCAACAGACTGAATGGTTCCAGCCTGAAGTCATTACAGGAGCTCAAATGATACATGTAATGCAGCAATGTTTCATTTTAACATTAAGCCGTAGACACAGAAAAAAAACTAATTATTGGCATTAAATATCCTATAAAGCATACAATATTATTGATTTGAGATGTAATGGGAGGGTCATTTATTTTCAGTGCATATATTAATTACATTCAATATAGGTATAGTTCAGTAAGAAATTAATATCCTGTCATCATTTACTCACAGTTCTTGTTTTTATTTCAACTGCTAAACTCAATAGAAGATATTTTAAAGAATCTTAGAAACCAGCAGCCATTAACTTCTATAGTAGTCGTGGCCAAAAGTTTTGACAATGACACAAATATTAGTTTTCACAAAGTTTGCTGCTAAACTGCTTTTAGATCTTTGTTTCAGTTGTTTCTGTGATGTACTGAAATATAATTACAAGCACTTCATACATTTTAAAGGCTTTTATCCACAATTACATGACATTTATGCAAAGAGTCAGTATTTGCAGTGTTGGCCCTTTTTTTTTCAGGATCTCTGCACTGGGCATGCCCTCAATCAACTTCTGGGCCAAATCCTGGCTGATAGCAACCCATTCTTTCATAATCAATTCTTGGAGTTTGTCAAAATTAGTGGGTTTTTGTTTGTCCACCCACCTCTTGAGGATTGATCACAAGTTCTCAATGCGATTAAGTTCTGGGGAGTTTCCAGGCCATGGACACAATTTCAACGTTTTGGTCCCCGAGCCACTTAGATATCACTTTTGCCTTATGGCACTGTGCTCCATCGTGCTGGGAAATGCATTGTCCTTCATCAAACTGTTGGATTGTTAGAAGAAGTTGCTGTTGGAGGGTGTTTTGGTACCATTCTTTATTCATGGCTGTGTTTTTGGGCAAAATTGTGAGTGAGCCCACTCCCTTGGATGAGAAGCAACACCACACATGAATGGTCTCAGGATGCTTTACTGTTGGCATGACACAGGACTGATGGTAGCACTCACCTTTTCTTCTCCGGACAAGCCTTTTTCCAGATGCCCCAAACAATCGAAAAGGGGTTTCATCAGAGAATATGACTTTCACCAGTCCTCAGCAGTCCATTTGCCATACTTTTTGCAGAAGATCAATCTGTCCCTGATGTTTCTTTGGGAGATGTGGCTTCTTTGCGGCCCTTCTTGACACCAGGCCATCTTCCAAAAGTCTTTGCCTCACTGTGCGTGCAGATGCACTCACACCTGCCCGCTGCCATTCCTGAGCAAGCTCTGCACTGGTGGCACTCCGATCCCGCAGCAGAATCCTCTTTAGGAGACGATCCTGGTGCTTGTTGGACTTTCTTGGACGCCCTGAAGCCTTCTTAACAAGAATTGAACCTCTTTCCTTGAAGTTCTTGATGATCCTTTAAATTGTTGATTTAGGTGCAATCTTAGTAGCCACCATATCCTTGCCTGTGAACCCATTTTTTTTTAAAGTTTTTTTCAGGATTAAGTTCATTTTCATGGCAAAGAAGGACTATGCAGATCATCTGATCACTCTTCATAACATTGTGGAGTATATGCAAATTGCTATTATAAAAACTTAAGCAGCAACTTTTCCAATATTTATGTAACTCTCAAAACTTTTGGCCACAACTGTATTTCTTTTCCTACTACGGATTTCAATGGCTACTGGTTTCCGACATTCTTCTTTTACCAAAATAACTTCTTTCTTCAGGGTGAATAAATGGTGAGTAAGCTACATTTCTGTGAGATCTATCCCTTTAAAAGTGTTCATTTTATAATGGTGCAAAATAAAACAAGTATAAAAGTTGCTTCACAATCAATTTCAGAGTACACAGTGAGTACCACAAGGGGGTGAAATGTATCAATTACATTTGGGAATATCTAAGATAGTGTAAAGGCAGCTTAAGAATGAAGTGAAGGCATCTGATCTGCTTACACTGCATAACCTTCACCTCTTTCCCCAGAGGCATCCACAGGCCTTTGGTGGGAGCGTGAGCCAAGAAGCTCCTGGCATCCTCATTGCCGGGGTCATCAGGAATACAGTCCTCTGGTTTCTCGGTATCTTCCTGCAAAAGCAGTCCTGCATGTATTGAAAAATGCTCACTCGAAAATGTATATCTAATGAATTTACAAAAATCTCTGATAGGGTGTGTGTGATATTCATGGTCTACGCCGATGTCATTTTTGTTGTTTTAGATGACAGTATCGGGTCAGTTTTTTTCTTCTGTAGAACACAAATTAAGATATTTTGAAAAATGATGGTTGCTGGGACCAATTGATTTCCATAATCAAATTTGGAAATCTACTATGCAAGTTAATGGATACCAGCATACAGAAAAAAGAAATTCAAATGTTTTAAAAGCACATGAGGGAGAGTAAACAATGCAGTCATTTTCACTCTTAGGTGAACTCTCACTTTCTCTCGGAACTTTTTCTCTATGAAAATGCAAAAAAATATACTTGTATGGTTTTTTTTGTTTACCTGAGTATATTATATTGATTTATTACATTTCAACAAACAGGAAGTTAGTTTTAATAGAATTTAGTGTTACACACAATATTCAGTTTTTTTTTCTATTTCACCAAAACAGCGTCAAAGCCAGTGCAGAACATTAGAGCCTGCCTCACACAGGCGAGTGGGCTTGACAAACCTCCTGCAGAAAACACTCTTTCCACATCTCTCTGAAGCTTTATCCAACACCAACACATTCTTACAATCACTCCATATTTCAAAAGAACAAATGTTTGAATGAATCATTTGTTTCTGAATAAATAACTAAATTAACCACTCATTTAGTTTACACAACAACACCATTTTTAACACAAAACGAACAACGTCATGTGTTTTGGTTGTTCCTGAATTGTATACTATCTCTACGTAATAAATAATAATTTGATTTTGTGAAAATGACCATATTATACATTGCATTAATAGGTATGATCAAAAACAACAACAACAGAAGACCATTATTACAAAATCTTAATATGATATTGCTGATCTGCCATGCTAAATATTGCGATGTAAGTTACTTTGTTCCTGAATTAATATGTTTTGAATTAACGAGTCACACATCTTAAACAAATCATCTGAATGAATGAATGAATGAATGATGAATCACTCATAAATTATATATTGATTTTTTGAAAATATCGCACAGTCCTATGTTGTAAGAGGTTCAAAATATTATTAACTCAATTAATGACAACACTTGAAGACATAGCCAAACCTTTATAAAACCAGGAGGAGCGTTTTCATAGCTGAAAGGGAAAGGGGAAAAATAATCAAGAGGTGTACAAGGGAAAAGCAGGTAACTTGTGTCATAACAGAACATTTCAGCAGTTTAGATATTCATAAGCAATGTTGATGCCAAACAAATATAGTACAAGTAAGTTACTTACAAAATCTCCACATGCTTGAGTTTTTGCACCTCATGGATCAGCTTTTTGGTTTGGTGCTTGTATTTGTCTTCATCTTGTTTTGTCTCCTTGTGTTTCTTTCGTTCACGTTTGTCCTCGCTGTGCTCTCGTCTTCGTTTGCGGTCCGACATTGTACACTTATTGAGGATTGCTACTTTCTAATGTATAACCACATTTTAGGTTCAAAAACTTAGGATGTTTGTATAGTTGTGACTGCAAAGGCACATGAAAGTCTGTTTGACCACTTCCGGGTGACGGAGGACGTTGTTAATGTCAAAATAAAAGTCCGCTAGACATTCGCAAACTAAAAAATCTGTAAATATATTTTTAAAAGAACCTGAAGTTATATTGTGATGATGTGACATACAAAAATGTTTCAACAAAAAACATTCAGTGTTCAATAGTTCTTTGGCTTCATCGGACATTCTAAAGAGGAAACTGTTTGACCATATTTCACGTTCATAAATGTAAGTTTACTCGTTAAAATCATTTTGTTGACTGAAATAAGGCTGTACATACACTGTAAAAAAAGCTTACACAAAATTACATCATGTTGTCCCATCACAAATCGTCTAACTTAATTGCTTTTACAAATTTAAGTGATTGATTCTTTATTTTTACATGCATCATTGTATAATGTTCAATATTTTAATTTTAAGCAATGTGTTACATGTACATTGTTAATGTTTATTAAGCAAAATAATGTATATCCAAATTATACGAAACCAGAAGGAAAATAAAGTAAAATAAATACAAAAAAATAAAAATTATATATATGCGCCACACGTCTGACGACTCTACCATAAAGGCCTAATTGGTGGATTGCTGCACAGGTGGTTGTCCTCCTGTAAGGTTCTCCTCTCTCCACAGAAGAAAGCTGGAGCTCAGACAGAGTGTCCATCGGGTTATTGATCACCTCCCTGACTAAGGCCCTTCTCCCCTGATCACTCAGCTTAGATGGCCGGCCAGCTCTAGGAAGAGTCCTGGTGGTTCCAAACATCTTCCACTTACGGATGATGGAGGACACTGTGCTCATTGAAACTTTCAGAGCAGCAGAAATTTTTCTGTAACCTTCCTCAGCCTTGTGCCTCGAGACAATCCTGTCTCGGAGGTCTACAGACAATTCCTTTGTCTTCATGCTTGGTTTGTGCGTTGACATGCACTGTCAACCCTGGGACCTTATATAGACAGGTGCAGGGGCATAGCGGACATTTTAAAAGTGGGGGGACGACTGAATGAATCAAAAGTTTACATTCATATAATTATTTATCATCTGTTATTAAATGGTCTGTCTCTAAAAGTGAGGGGGACGTATCCCCCGCGTCGGGGTATTATGGGGTATTGTGTGTAGAATGAAATAAATTAATTTAAACCATTTTGGAATAAGGCTGTAGGATAAAAAAATGTGGAAAAAGTGAAGCGCTATGAAGACTTTCCGGATGCACTGTAAAGATATCATTTAAGAGAACCAAATAAACAGACAGACTTAATTATTTGACCTTTTTTATTGCAAAAAAGACAAAAGTATAACCATCTCAGTATTGCATTTTTGGTCTTCACTATATAGTTTGAAGGCTAATAAGCCATCAAATGTAAACAACCCTCCACATATTTGTTTATGAATATTAAAAAAATAAGTAAGCCAAGTGTAAATACAATTCTTCTTTTAATATCAGTGATCCAAATGTAAGAGTTGTGGATACAAATGTGTGAATTCAAAACATATAAAGATTAAACACACCACATATAAAAGTGAATCTTTCTTGTAGAAAAATGAATGTGCAGTATTGTGAAAATATTTAGCAAATAAAATGTAAAAAGTCACAGCATGGTTCTGTAGCACAAGATACACTCTACTGTACAAAAGGATGTTTTTTATGCCACTTACACAGTCAAAAGTGAGGGAGTCAGTAAGAGTTTTCAAATAAATCTAAAAGGGTGCATTTATTTGAGCAGAAATACAGAAAAAAAGGTTCAATTGTGAAATATTATTACAATTCAAAATACTGGTTTTCGTCTTAAATGTAGTTTACATTTTTATTTATTTCTGGGATTTAACGCGAAAATTTCAACATTATTAATCCAATATTCAGTGTCACATTTTTAATGACATTTTTTTATTTAGTTTGGATTATAAATCAATTATATTGTTGTACTAAATTATTAATAATAACTCTTCACAATTACATCATTAATAATGATTCTTCAAATGATCAAAATCTGATTCATAGTGATTCATTTTTGGGGGGGGGGGTTATGAAAAAGATTCAAAAAAACAGAACTTATTTGAATTATTTGATCCTTTTTCTTTGCATTATAAATGTCTTACAGTGTCCTTGATTAATAAAATAAAGTATAATTGTACTGGTACTTTTGAATAGTACTCACATTTATAGCTCAAGATATGAAGCATGATAATAATAATAATAATAATAATAATAATAATAATAATAATAATAATGATAATATTTTTTATTTAAGCAGATCGTCCTATCAGAATTATTTCTGAAAGATCATGTGACACTGAAGACTACAGTACGGATAAAGTATATGACAAAAATAAAAAAAAAATCATAGAAACCTATAAACCACATTATTCAGTAAGAGGGATGTTATTTTAAATTGTAATAATATGCCACAATATTACAGCTTTCCTGTATTTTTGATCAAATAAATGCACTCTTGGATGGTGAGCAGAATAGACTTCTTTTAAACATTTAAAAAACTATCCCACACCTCTGAATGGCAGTGTAAAAGTCCACATGGATCCATAAACAGAAGAAAGGAAAGGAGACGTTCTGTTCCAGACAATCCAGTCTCTAATGACTCCTCCACTAGATGGCATTGTAACCCATGAAGTGAAGTGATCAACATATAACATTTCAGCAGCTTCCCTCAAAGTAAACCAGAGTCTTTCTTTTTTCAGCGGCAGCTTTGAGGTCTTCAGAGAGAAGAGAGAAAGTGCTTCAGACCACCTTTCTTACCCTGCTGTTTGTTTTCCAGCATAAGGATCTTCTTGAGACGAGCAAAAGGTGATGATTTCACACTGCTGGACTTTGATGATGACGATGAGCTGGTGTTTGAAGATGCTGACCTGCACCAAAATAATAATAATAATAATGTTGTCACAATACAGGAATTTCCAACGTTGATATGACACCTTAGAAAATACTGATGCTAGATACCATTTCATGTACCATAAGGAAATACTGCATTGATGAAAAAAATGACAATATTTATGAAGGTCTCACAATGTATGCATTAGCAAGAGTAAAATTCTCAATCATGGTTCAGTATTCATGATATTTACTATCAAAAATATTAACCAGCCCAGCTATTTAATAAATAATAAAAGTAAATAAATAAAACAACAAAACTAACTAACTTAACATAAAATGAAATTAAATAAAATACAAAAACAAAACAAAATTAATTAACCTAAACAAAAAAACAACAACAACAATCAAACATTAAAATTAATTAAATAAAATGAAACAAAATAAATTAATTATTATTATTAATACAATTTATTTAGTTTCCATATATTTAAAAATTATATATTTGAATATTTGGTAAAACTGCAGTAAGTTTGTATTAGTTAATGCTGTTTAATGTACTTACTAACATGAACAACCAATCAACAACCATTACATTTATTACAGTATTATTTATTCATGTTTATTAAAATAGGTGAATGAAAAGGTAATTCATTGTTCATTCATAATAATTTAATAACCACAATAATGTTATTTAATATTTAAATATTTATTTAATTTAATAATCATTTTAATAATGCTATGATTAATAAATGCTCTACAAGTTTTGTTCAATCTTAGTTCATGTTATTAAATACATTAACAGTCAAAAACACAAACAAACACAGATAAAAACAGTGTGTAAGATTCTTCAGGGAATTTTGTCTTTTGTTGATTAATGCTAATAACGACAACAGGTTCAATTTAACGTCTGTCCCTTTAAGAGCATTTTATCAGTTTACTTTCACATTAGACTTATTCATTGGGTTTTAAAGAGAGGTCATTTATGTTATCTGACATATAATTTGCTGTATATTTGAACTGATAAAACCGGAAAGCTGTTTACTGTGCGTTTGCTAGAGTTGAGTTTACCTTGGTGTGCTGCTGGGTGTTCTGTTCGCTACAGATTTGGGAGTGGCCCAGTTGACTGACTGTGGCGTTCGGTGTTTGCTTGCGCTTCCAGGCGTACTTCGGTGTTTTGGCAGTGACACCAGAAGCTCCCGGTTCATCCCAGGTTGCCTGGACACTTTATTACAGGTGTGACAGGTTGCCATCTAGAACAAGAGAGCAGCTTGGTTAAATAACTGAATGTGTTTTCATCCAAGTCATCATGACAGTGAATTCCGATGGTTTTCCTAAAATTTACCAAAAAGTAATAACATTCAGACACAGACACACACATTGTTGGGTGATACACAAGCTTTTGAGATCTGTGAGATCGTTGATACCTGATACTATTCCAGGGGATCGTGGCAGTGCTATATTTTTTCTTATTTGCTCATTTATTTAATAATTTCTAAACATATTTAACTAATTGATTTTTCACTTATGTTATCATCTACTCCATTATGCTTTATCTTGGAAAATAACTCAAATCAATGCAAATCACCACGCTCTACCAGCTAAATAGGCAAACACACACACACGCACACGTGTACATATTTTGGGCCCACAAAAACATATATAGTTGAAGACAAAATGATTAGCCCTCATGTATCTAGCCATCAAATATTCCCAAATGATGTTTAACAAAGAAAGGAAATTTGCACAGTATTTCCTATATTTTTTTTCCTTTTAGTTTGGCTGGAATAAAAGCAGTTTTTACATTTTTCTTTAAATAATTTTTAAAGGTCCATATTATTTGCCTTCTTAAGAAGTATTACTTTTTGATTGGCTACAGAACAAACAGCTGTTGTCCAATGACTTGCTTAATTAACCTAAATTGCCTAGTTAACCCACATATCCTCGTTCAATTGCATTTTAAGTGCTTTAAATACTATTATCCTGCCAAAAAACCTATTTATTAAAATATTATATGCTGCCATCATGGCACAGACAAAACTAATGTATTAAAATGTTTGAAAAATGTGTTGTAAAAATAAATATATATCTTTTAAACAGCACCTGGAAAATATCTGAAAAAGAATTAATCTATTACATGCGAATGATGCGATTTTAACATTTTTAAAGAATAAAAACAATCCACAAAAAAACACAAATAATTAAAAAAAAAAACTGTCGAATGTGATGAAAGGACAAATCATGTCTGACATCAGATGTACTCGAGAATTAAAAACATGGAATGAAAATAAAATTAATATGCATAATCTTTGTAAATGAACTATTTCTGACTCTCAGCTAACAAAAAACAGTGGATTGCCCAATCCATTCACGTCAACTATATATCTCCACACAAAAGCCAAATACAACAGCAATACAATTCATTCTTCAACAACATTAGTAAAACCAACATCTATGCTTTTTTTTCTCTATGTGGTTAAACTTCCTTGCTAACAAATTTTTCTTGATAGTCAGATGCCATGACTGCGAAAACACTCATCTGAGGTATTTCACACATACTCTATGTGAACGTGAGCTCTATATAAAGCAAAGCACAGGCCAAAAGAACACTCAACACATGCTTGAAGGCCAGGAACTGACAAAAGCCACAACTAAATAAAGCTGACCAACCACTGCCGCTTACAAACTTCAGCTTCAAAAACAAAATAAACACTTATAATCACAAAAAAATCTAACAGATCAGAACTGACAGACATTTTCTGTATGTATAAAAATAAGCTAAAATAAGCTAAATAATATTGCTTCTCCTTTGAACTAGTCAAATAAACCTGTAAAATATATCACAACACCAGTGTAAAAATCAGCATAATAAATCACATCTTAAAAATACAACACAAAATATTGTTGATCATTTTTCTAAATATTACTGTATTTATGATCAATAAATGTAGGCTTTTAATCTTACAGACTCCAAAAAAAGTGCTGGATTCTTGATTTCTAAACATATGACCAGAAAGAACTGTGCCAATTAAGTTAAGTCATTTAATATAACTCATTCTGTTTGGACTCACCGACACGAAGGCAGCCATAGTTTGTTGAGGTAAAAAGTGGCTAAGTTGAAATGTAGATTATTTGAGATGATCCAGGCATTTGTGTGTGTCTGTGAGAGCAGCTGTGTTTACTACAACAGCCTTCATGTCTGGAGATATAAAGAGCAGGAAGAGCCAATCAGCTGCAGTGGGAGGTGGAGTCTGCATGAATGACTCTGGTCTCTGATTGGCTACTGAATGGGAACGCTGTGTAACATCTGAAGAAACATTTATGGAATGCCTCAGAAGCCTGAATCAACTCTTTAAAAAGATTAAACATAAAAGGGATAAACATATTATCAGATTTCAATAACGCTGCATATTTTGTACTTGATAATTTGAAAGTGAATTGAGAATAAAGAACAAATAATTTCTATGAGGATTAAATCAAATCTTTCATTTCAGATATAGCATCAATTTCATTTTATTTATTTGTTTTTCAATCAAGAAACCACTTAAATTCCTTTTCTCTGAATTAATAATTTTAGTTAGGCTAGTTACGTTTGAATAATAATATTTATTTATTTATTTATTTTATTCATTATTAGGTATGTTTGAGTAACACTATTTGAGTAGCACTATTTATTTATTTATTTATTTATTTAGTTAGTAGTTATGTTAGTTAGTTAGTTATGGTATGCTATTTATTTGAGTAATAATATTTATTTATTTAATTATTTATTTAGTTAGTAGTTATTTAGTTATGTTTGAGTAATAACATTTATTTATTTAGTAGTTATGTTAGTTAGTTATGGACGTTATGTTTGAGTAATAATATTTATTTATTTAATTATTTATTTATTTAGTAGTTATGTTAGTTATGGAAGTTATGTTTGAGCAATAATATTTATTTATGAAATTAGGTAATTGATGACATTTCTTCTGAATTTAAATCTAATGTAAAATTCCTTTCAGAGCATTTTTTTGCATTAAAAAGGTGCCATGTTTTTAGACATGTTTCTATTCCTTTTTAAAACAACAAAACCAACATTTTAACTTTAGGAAAGATAAAAAATTAAGACAACTTATTCTAACCATTTTTTTTCTGAAGAAAAAAAAGCTCTAAAATTACCATGTCCCTACCTAATAAATCTAGTGAAGTATATTTAAAATATATAAACACATCAATCCTTGGCATTCGACCCCAATGCTGACCACACGAAACAAAGAGCTTCAGAAGAACATGATATCAAGATTACAGGAAACACCACTACTACATACTAGTTAAACACAGCTATAAAAAAGCTGTCCGGTTGTCCATATAAAGACTGCCGAGTCTGTCATATCCTTTAATCTCCATCATACAGCTTAGGCCCAGAATAGATTTTATCCATGATCAAAATCTGCCTATTAAACAGGGTCATAAACACAATGCTTAATACAGAGACGTTCAACAAAGCTGGCAAAGAAATGAATCCTTAGGATAAACACTGTGAATATTGATAAGCAAAGACTCAGACTACGGAAATAGTTTCTACTCCTTTAAAGTTAAAAGGTTAACTAACTCGGTTCAATGATGATGAAATGTTGGTGTTTTTCCACTAAGAAAACCACTGTCCACTTCTGACATCTGTTGATTAAGGAATTCTTGCTGGGAGATTATAAGAATTGAAAAATGTGAGAGTATAAGTCATATTTAGGATGGCGAAAAACCCACAGCTCCATTGTGAGAAAGCAGTAATTAATAGGGAAAGCAACACAGAGCAGGGATGACTGGATATGTGTTTTTTTCCCACTTAAACCTTCTAATCTGCCAAAATGAACATGCATTGTGGTTCAAAAGTTTGAGAACATCTTCACATTTAACAGTGAATAGTTGACTCAAAGTGTTTGTCTTGGGCTTGTCAGTCTTACTTAAGCTGCATGATTTCCACACAGGGTCAGATAATAACTGTTACATTACGTGTATATTTCCTAAGGCATGCATAGGGATAGATGGATGGATGAATGGATGGATGGATGGAGAGTGAGAGAAAGACTGAATTGTTTCTTAAGTATGTGTTTGAATAAAATCTTAATGTTGTTTTATTATATAAAGTTCTATATAAATCTTCCAAATAAAAAGTATTTATTTGGTATAATATACTGCTGTACGATATTGGAAAATCTGACATTGCAATATTTTATATGAATATAATATCAACAGTTGATTTGAATAGCTCCATTTGGAAAGATTTCATTCATTTAGATCGACTGGGATGATCAAGTCTTTTTCTATCCAGTGGATCTGCATAAATTATAATAAATTACGAGCAAAAGAAACAAATAAACAGGGCTTTATGGTTTTCTATTGAGTCTAACTGAAATGGAACAATCAAATGTAAAAAAACATGTTAATCATTGTATAAATAATTTAAAAAATAATAATATTTAATAATATGTTTATCTTTTAATCTTTAATAAATAATCTAATCCTGCCATGTGACTATTGCAGATACGCACATTGTGATATCGATGCTCAAACAATATTTTGTCCAGCCCTTATATAATACATATTGCTTAAATTTTAAGTGTAAAATGTCTAAAATACATTTTTAAGAACTTTATTACTTCGCTATTACTTAACTATATTAGAAGCCTTCAAATATTGTGTTGCAAGCTGAACTAGAACCGTTGACTACTGAGCCAGAAATATTCAGAATGTTTGCATTTATGCATTATCAAATATTACACACAAAAGAAATTATGCAGAATATCCTTTTTGGAGCTCGATATACTAAAACCTTCTTATATTAAATTATATTACATACATTTGTTTAAATCAGATTTACTATATAACATTTTAAATCTCATCACAGACCTTCAAGTTACAGACACCTCCATATTAGCCATAGATAACCTACACATAATCTTTAACTGATATGAGCTGAACAGAAGGGTTTAAGTGTTCTATTAATAGTCCAAAATCCTGAAATACCCTCAGCCCAGAAGCCACAAGCCGGACTAGACTGTCGGTCTGGTCTGACCTTGTGCTGAGTCTCTAGATGCCACAGCTGCCCTTGATATGCAAGCCTGGCCAAGTAATATGTGTGTGTGTGTGTGTGTGTGTGTGTGTGTGTGTGTGTGTGTGTGT
>CAIGQW010002378.1:5318945-5335580 GCA_903798125.1 Danio choprae
TATTATTATTATTATTATTATTATTATTATTATTATTATTATTATTAGGCATATTAATAATAAATAAATAAATAATACCACATAGCCTGATTATAGAATTTTAAAATAAGTTTTAAACCACATTATATCAAACTAAATTGTATTACATTACATTAGATTACATTGTGCATATTACATTACATAGAATTGTATAATAATAATTTTGGTGTTATCTTAGAGAATATTAAGGCAGACATTTCAAGGTCTTTTAATAAAAATAATAAAACTAACAATTAATCATAAATCATACAACATTATATTTGTTTAATTAAATGGTTAATAAAAATTAACGGTTTATTGTTGAAATTGTTATGATTATTACCTATATTTCTTTGACAAATAATCAATATTATTAAGGAAATTTCAAAGTCATATAATGTAGCCTACAGTCAAAATTAAAATCTAAAATTTCCAAATGTATTTATCATGTAAATATATTTACAATACAATTTTGATAGTAAAATATTGTTAATTACACTCTTAAAATACTGTATTTTTTGACAAACAATTTTTAATAATTTTTTATTTAAAAAAAAAAAGATAAACAGAACAAGATAAAAATCAAATATTGGCTCATACTGTAGACACACAGTAAAATAACTGAAACTAAAACAGGACAAGACGAGTAAAAATATCAATAAAGACAACAATAATGATGGTAAGCTAAATTGTCCGTAGTGTATGTGTGTGAATGGGTATGGGTGGATGTTTCCCAGTGATGGGTTGCAGCTGGAAAGGCATCCACTGAGTAAAACATATGCTGGATAAGTTGGCGGTTCATTCCGCTGTGGTGACCCCAGATTAATAAAGGGACTAAGCCGAAAAGAAAATGAATGAATGAATAATATAATATAATATAATATAATATAATATAATATAATATAATATAAAAAACTTAATTTTGTTATTATTAATTATTGTAACTCTAAAATAAATTAAAACTGAACTGCCAAACACTCAAAAGAAACAAGAAAGAATCTGTTTTTGCAGAAAGCAAGATTGACTGTTTCTAAGAACAGTTTTTATTACTGTCGAGGGATTTAATAACCCATTTAGTATTACTTGAGATCTGGACTCCTCCTGTACCAGTTGCGGCGTCGCTTCTCACAGATCACCATCATCATCGTCATCATCATCATCATCATCACGGACTCAAATGGCCCGCGGCGCTGCGTCGATGAAATTGGATATTTAAGGCAGAGCAGAAAAGCAGTTCACGTTCACTCTCAGCAGGCGCGCGGCCAGAGGCAGAGGCAGAAAGACGCGCGCTCCGTAACTCACCGACAAATAATATGACACTACAGCGCTGTGAACGAGCCTTCACATAACGTGACCGGGGAGAAAACAAGGTGCGGGGACTCTGAACGAGCTTTCGTTCACCGCGGAGGTTTTCTGAAGAAGAAACGGTGGATGGCCGAGTGCGTCCCCGGTGCGTCACCTTTCACGGGACCGCGTGTCACTGAACTCCGGCTGCAGGTAGGCGCATACAGCACTTTTTTTTAATCCTTATAAACGTTTATTTCAAACTGCGTGATTGTGTTTATTGTGAATAGTCATTTGTTGTTGCTATTAATCGTTACCATCATCCTTTCTTTACATTATTCTTTCTGTATTGTTATAACAAGCGATGACTGGCTATTACTATTTATGTAGAATTTGGCAGCAACTATAGCCACTGTTTTCCAACAAAATGGTTCCTTTTTCGCTTGTTTACTGTATGAATTCGTTGTTGTTGCTTTCTGTAGGTGTCATAAATCATAATAGACATGTTTATTTATAAATGAACACTTCTTGGTTATCCTCCTGTCCTTGAACATGTGTTATTTGCATATAAGGCAGGCATTTGGCAGGGACTTATTGCTTATTGGAGCTCAAAATATTGAATGTCAGTGTCATTGCCTGCAAAACTATATATACAGGAGGGTTTTGCTCCCTCGTGTTGTTCTGGCTCGATAAACTGTGCTTTTTTTAAGTGAGCCCGCTTGTAAGGACGAATAAAGCCTTTTGCCTTTCACAGGTCCAAAATCTTGAGGGGATGAAGTATGCTGTCAGCATATTGGAAACGCTAAACCGGCTTGTAGGAGGCAGGGAGCTGAGTGAGTCTCTCAACGAATATGTAATGCAACACCAACTCTGATTCTGCTGAGACCTGCGAATGAAAGCTCAGGTGCAGAGATCCGTGTGAGCCGCTCTGTTAAAACTTGCAGGCAGGGCTCTTATACTTCTGTCACTGCACCCGAATTTAGATGTAAAGCACAGGCACACATTTGCTGGCAAAACGACAGATGGATATGAGAGCTGGAAGTGAGTTGGCACCGTTATGCTGTATGTCCTCGTTTTACTTGTCATGTCATGCAGAAACAAATTTAAAAGCCTCTAGATAGTTGCATTTTTAGATGGTGATTTTGCTTGTTTACTTTTGACAATGATAGTGCAGACAATTCAACGAAACCCTCTAATGAAGTCAAAAACATTTCTTTGCTATGTTTGATGCGTCAGTCTGTCGGCAAGACAAGAATAGAACAGAGTGTGGAAAGAGCATTTCTTTCATTGAATAGTTTGGAATAGACTTTTAAATATGGCTTAAACAAACTTACATAAGTACATTTTTAAAGAAAATGATTATAGATTATTATATGATTATAAATTATTATATATTATAAATCAGCCAAGCAAAAAAGTTTGTAGAAAAAAGTGCATATTATCCTGATAAATACAATATAAATTAATTCATTCATTTTCTATTTGGCTTAGTCCCTTTATTAATCTGGGGTCGCCACAGCGGAATGAACCGCCAACTTATCCAGCATATGTTTTACGCAGCGGATACCCTTCCAGCTGCAACCCATCACTGGGAAACTACACTACAGACAATTTAGCTTACCCAATTCACCTATACCGCATGTCTTGTGGGGGAAACCGGAGCACCCGGAGGAAACCCACACAAACACAGGGAGAACATGCAAACTCCACACAGAAATGCCAAGCCGAGCACAGCCGACACAGCCGAGGTTCAAACCAGCGAACTTCTTGCTGTGAGGTGATTGTGCTACCCACTGTGCCACTGTGACACCCACAATATAAATTTGAATATTAAATTATTAGATTTTTTTTTTAATTTAAAAAAAAAGTTTTTGTTTATCATTTAACAGTAAACTTTGCACTTGAAAAAAAATAGATTTGTGCATTTTTCTACTTTACAGGACAGGACAGTATAATAATGGAGAGGGGGGGGGGGGTTGTATCAGGAAAGGTCTGCAATTCGGTACTTGAATTCTGGATACTCACAGTGCAGTTGGACTATATGTTGAAAGTAATTTACTTTCATTAAAATATATTCACTTTCTTACTCATTCACTTTCCTTCGGCTTATTCCCTTCTTTATCAGGAGTCGCCACAGTAGAATGAACTGTCAATTACTGACACTTTTTATCAGCGGATGCCCTTCCTGCCACAACTCATGCAATTCCAAGTGCTGGGAAACACGCTAGACGCACACTCTATGGCCAATTAACTTTATGCAATTCACCTATACGCTTGTGGGGCTGGGTGATTCATTATAACAAAATTGGTTATGCAATTACACAAAGCTGTGATTGTCATTCACATCTTGTGAGGGAAGCATGAGCCAGAGGGTGCTCCTCCATAGAAATTCCAAATACCCATGAAGAAGAAACTCAAGAAATCAACTGACAGCTAAAAGCCCATCTCTTCTGCAATACCCTCAACCCCTATGAACAAAACCAGGACCCCCTCTTCTCTCCCCCAAACCACACCACACGACAATTTCAAACATTATGCAATTCTGTGTGTGTCTCACACAGGTGAGTGGGCTTGACAAACCACTTGTAGAAACACTCTTCTTTCTATTAAAAAAACACTCCCCCCTGCTTACTGTAGCACTTAATTCTATGAACACAAACAGTTCCTTTTTATAATTAGCACTTCTTGTGTGTATTGCCTCTTCTTGTTGAATCCTCAATTGTAAGTCATTCATTCATTCATTCATTTTCTTTTCGGCTTAGTCCCTTTATTAATCTGGGGTCGCCACAGCGGAATGAACCGCCAACTTATCCAGCATATGTTTTATGCAGCGGATGCCCTTCCAGCTGCAACCCATCACTGGGAAACATCCATACACACCCATTCACACACATACACTACGGACAATTTAGCTTACCCAATTCACCTGTACCGCATGTCTTTGGACTTGTGGGGGAAACCGGAGCACCCAGAGGAAACCCACGCCAACACGGGGAGAACATGCAAACTCCACACAGAAATGCCAACTGACCCAGCCGAGGCTCGAACCAGCGACCTTCTTGCTGTGAGGCGATCGTGCTACCCACTGCGCCACCGTGAGGCCCAATTGTAAGTCGCTGTGGACAAAAGCGTCTGCTAAATGACTAAATGTAATGTAAATGCACATTAATATATCAGTTTTGATTAATCACCCAACCTTGTTTGCTTGTTTTTGGATTGTGCGGGAAATCTGAGCAGCCTGATGAAACCCACGCAAACATGGCAATTACATGCAAACTACAAACAGAAAACCATAATGGCTCAGCCAGAACTCGAAACCGGGAGCTTCTTGCTCAACGTTTAACCTAACATTTCTGTACACTCCAAAAAATGACAGTTTTGCTAATTTAATCTTACATTACTCTCAATGTTAAACGGAAGCTTTCCACTGGAATTTGCTCTGGGGTGCTACTATGAACAGTAAACCCCGCCTACTTTAATTTGATGTGCCATCTCTATCACTTTGACATTGGTTCACATTGAGATGTCATTGAAGTTCTTGTTTAAAGGAATCCTACTTGCTGATATCGCCTTGACCCCTGAACCAAATTTGTGAAGAAGAAAATAAATTCTTCAGACCTTTTAGTATGTATCTCAGGGGACAACACTGCTACTGTGAGATGAAAGAGAAAACTGCAGCGAGTAACATCCATGCAGCTGTATAGATGCTATGAAGGGTGGAGTGGGCCACTGAAAAGGAAAACAACACTCATGATTTTATTCTTATTTTCCTCTTACACAAGTAGACTCTTCAAAACCACTAGACAGAACATCGCTGAGGAAGGTAATTAATTGCATACTATTATTCTGCAGAAAACCTATTAAACTGCATCAAGCACTGTTTCTCAACTATTCTTGAACCATGAGATGCAGTCTTGCCCAGGATAATCAGATTGTAATTACTCATTCATTCATTTTCTTTTCAGCTTAGTCCCTTTATTAATATACACTGCAAACAATTTAGCTTACCCAATTCACCTATACCGCATGTCTTTGGACTTGTGGGGGAAACCGGAGCACCTGGAGGAAACCCACACGAACACAGGGAGAATATGCAAACTCCACACAGAAATGCCAACTGACCCAGCCGAGGCTCGAACCAGCAACCTTCTTGCTGTGAGGCGATTGTGCTACCCACTGCGCCACCGCGTCATGATGAATAAAGGGACTAAGCCGAAGGAAAATGAATGAAAGCTGTTTTGATGTTTTATTATAAATAGATAAGTAGAATTTAAGTTAATTTAGTTTTGAAATTTGGAATGTTTTTGGTAATCATCAGTTATAAATTTAAAGGAATTGGATTAAATTCCATAGATTTCATACAATGATATGTTCAAAACATTTATTGCATTTTATATGTACTCTCTATTGTTTCAAAGTGCTTCTTTTATCTTCATTTGGATAAAAGCATCTGCTAAATGAATAAATGTAAATATGTATATATTTCTTTTATTAATTAATTATTTTTAATTTATTTTTTGATATAGCTCGTGTAATTTGCAATGGACAAATTCAAAATTAAAATTAACAATTTACTTTAATTCATTAAAAATTGGTATATTCAGCGGTAACCTTCTAAAAACAATTAAAAACTTATATTTTTATTTATTCATTAGAAATAGGGAAACAACAAATAAAATTTTATTATTAATTATTATAAAATAATGATGTGTCCAAATGGACGTATAATAGAAAAGTAGTTCAGATTCTGAATGCGTTATAAGGGTTAAACTTTGATCAAAATGCATAATACAAGCTAAAGAAGCAAAGCAAGTTCTGATAAAGCATCCCAGCACATCACCAAGCAATGTGATATTTCACAGCATTTCACTGCGCTCCTGTGATCAAATTGATTTAAAAGGACCCTGTTTACCTAGATTAAAACAGAATGTGTCCAATGTGGTGGCCCTGCAAATTAATTCTCCCCAGGCGGCCTCTGCGCTTCCCCTGGCCAATTGTTCATGGATCTGATTGAAGTGCAGTTCCTGTCACTAGACTTTGCAGATGGCTGAGCCTGGTACAGAAGAAGGATGTTTGTTGGGCTGCGGATTGCAGTGGGCTTGTTGAAAACTGGACATCCATTGTTTGGCACACAGGAAGGACTATAAGACCATTTGTTGTGGGACCAAGCACAATGGACCCTCATACTGACCCCAAGGTCATTGCCCACATTCTCGGGCACAGATCCACGTTGGCTTTATAACACAGGAAAAGGTCTTTAAAGCGTATCTCTGCAGAGTTATTCACATTGATATCCTTCTAAACGCTTCTTTGTGGGATTTGCCTATTGTTTCGGTGGGTACAGTACACCATTGTGGCCTTTGAAGGAGGCAATAGGCAATTACAAGGCTGAACACGTATATATATTCATTCTGTGCCGTCATTGTGTAAGCGGCTCTCATTAGCTTACATCAATTCTTTAATTACAATTTTCATTAATTGTCTGCAGCTCCCTCAGCAAACCATGAATCCCCATTTAAATCCATTTCAATGAGGCTCTGATAAAAAGCAATTCAGGTAAGCAAAGGAACAAATGTCTAAATAGCTGACCTACTTTTTCTTAATATAACTCAGGCTTATTGTGTAAAAAAAGTCACATATAATGTAACATAAAGAACCATTTTTAGTTGGTTGCTAAAAATGGATGCCCTTCCAGACGCTACCCAGTACTGGGAAACACCCATACACACTCATTCACACATACATGACACTACGGTCAATTTAGTTTATTTAATTCACCTATAGCGCATGTCTTTGGACTGTGGGGGAAACCAGAGCACCCGGAGGAAACCCACGCAAACACGGGGAGAACATGCAAGCTCCACAAATGCCAACTGGTCCAGCCGGGACTCGAACCAGCGACCTTCTTGCTGTGAGGCGACAGTGCTAAGGTTCCACATTATTCCTTCATGTTGTCCCAACACAAATCGATTAGGTTAACTTAATAGTTTTTACAACATTAAGTGGATTCAACATTAAACAATTAGGTTTAACTTTAGAACTGTGTTGTTTCAACTCACTTTAAATAAGCAGTTTGAACAAGCAGCAAAAATCAATTTTTGAGTTCTTAAAGAACCACTTTGTTTCTTAGTGTAAAGAACATTTTAATAATCTAAAGCACCGTTTTACACCACATTAACCTTTTGTGCAATGGAAAGTTCTATAAATGTTAAACTATCTTTATACAACCATCAATGGCTATGTTTTTTTTCTTTTTCTTTATTCAATAGGGATATTATATATTCATTTTAGTACTTTTTGCCCGAATGCCCGACCTCATTCTTCAGAACACGTCCGATCTCTCTCTGGTCTGTATTATCTGATCAGGTCCAGGCTGAATTTCACCAGTTTGTCAGCACGTACGTTTTTCCTGCCGGCTCTTCTTTCAGATCACCTTGCCGGGTCGTCCTTGGACCGACTGCTAAAGCGTCACGTAGTGCGTCTCCCTGCAGTTTCAGAAGTAGGTTGGACCCACTTTCACACTAGGAGCTGCGAGATTTCACTGATTACCGTCTTTCACTTGAATGGGAGGGAGATATAAGGATATTGCATGGAATAAAAAGGCAAAAGAACAGAATGAATAGTTGTACAACCAGAGTAAAAAATAAGGTAACCAGATTTTTCAGAGTATAATATATAATATACTGCTTCTAAGGGCCAGATTTAGTAACATGGGACTGTCCAAGGAAAATGGCATGCCTTGTCGCCCTACCTAAAATGATCTATCATTATTTACTAATTTACATGTCTTATCATTAACTAAACCATAAAACTATTCAACTAATTGTCAATAGATATAATTGTCAATATATATTTTTTTAAACTGCCAGTAAAAAGAAAAAATAATAACATTTAGACAAAATTATTTTTAATACTGTACCTAAGATGTTCATTGTTATTCTGTTACACAACCTCATACCAATTCATATCTAATATATGTATGGGTGTTTCTCGGTGTTGGGTTGCAGCTGGAAGGGTTCCACTGCGTAAAACATATGCTGGACAAGTTGGCGATTCATTCCACTGTGGCGACCCCTGATTAATAAAGGGACTAAGCCAAAATGAATAAATATATGTTTTGGTGAATTAGTTACTAACTATACATTGAAATAGTTTTATTCATGTTTGTGTACATTTTCACTTTAATGAGGTCACTCAATTACTAATTTATCACTATTTTCGCCACTATACACTGTAAAGGTTCTACACAATTCATACTTGTCCCTGCACAAATCGATTAAGTTAACTTACCAAGTTTAAGTGGATTGAACATAAAAAAATCAATGTACCACTATATATATTTCTGGAGAGCGCCAAATACGTCCTAGGAGCTAAATTTTTTTTCAGTTTTTGTTTTCACGAATCCACCTGAGGCTCCTGTGTATGCTTTTTCAGATCTCACATTTCTCTCGTGAGTGCCATTCTCGCCTGCTGTTCTCGCGTAAATCCACCAGAGGCCACTGTCGACTGACTGACTGACTGACAGATCGACTGACCCACCCTCCTTCTTCCCTAAACCCAACCAATAGTGTTTTCAAAAGCACCGATTGACCTGCCCACCCACTTCCATAAACCCAATGACAGTTTTAAAAACAAATCCAGAAAAAGAAAAGCCCTTGCCTGATTTTTACCACGTTTTTCAGATTTTACCACATTCTCACCCTGTTATTTACTAGTTTTTGTATTTTTTTTGGCTTCTGTTTTTGAATTGCGTCTTATGTCCCCCAACGTACATGGCGAGCAACTGGACAAACTTGTAACAGCGGGAAAGCTGTCCATACAGAGGTAAGCAGTCAGCTGGTAAGAGCGAAAAGGAACGGCGTGATACCACCCCGTAGCGTTAGTAAACCAACATGATAGCTAGATTTTTAACTTGTGCTCATTATTTTAATGCAGCTTGCGTTTTTGTCACCAGCCCTTCTGTCTCAGCTACCTGTGGGATTTACATACCTGTGATAAAAATGGAAATGCTTTGCTCTGACTTTGTTCGATATCTGAGGAAGGCTCTCGAGAGACTCTCTGTCTTTGCTGGAAGGTGCCTTACGATGTCATTAACCTCACTTTAAGCAATTTGGGCCAGAGTGGCTTCGTTCCCCTGGCATGAGGGGTAGAGCCAGTCCGGTACCAGATGAAACAGGAAGGCTATTTTCAGTGTTTGTGATGGATGTGGTGTTCAAGGCATGGAAGCATTTTTAATCTTTCTACCCTTCTCACATACTATACACACTCCATCCTAAATATCTCCCCCTCAGTTTATCCCCTTTAATACCCATTCACACCAAGAATGATAACGATACATATATAACAGTTTAACTATATTTGAGTCTATACTAGGAAACCAAAATGATCTGCTTATTTTATTTTATTTTTTTGCAGTGTCAAAAAAAAGGTAACAAAGATTATAAGATTATTTTTTATATCCACACGTTTTCCGGATATCCATTATCTTTAAAGCATCTTTGAAAAGTGGTTTCAAGAGTTCACACTTAGCTGATGATTGGTTATAAAGCTTGTTTGGCATGCTGTCCCGGGAGAGAGCCCTGAGCGCATAGATCCTCGAGCCCGGGGCTCCCTCCCGTTTGCAAGGCGAGAGGGGAGTTTGAGCTCAGGTAGATCTCGAGAACTCCCCTGCTGTAGTAGCTAATGAACAGATAGTGATTGCTCTTGAGATGACTACTTACTAGGAGCATGTCTATGATGCTGATTTGGATTAATCAATTAACTTAAGTTGCATGTTTTTGGAACGGTGGGAGGAAACCGGGGAACCCGGTGGAAACCCACGTGAGCACGGGGAGAACGTGTAAACTCCACACAGAAACGTCGGCTGGCTTGGTAAGGACTAGAACCAGTGATATTCTTGCTGTGAGGCAACAGTGCTAACCACTGGGCCACCGTGCCACCCATCTAGGAAAGGTGGAGTAGGGGTGGAAGGGGGGATTCTTCAAAACGAAGATGGCTGTGATATGAAACTTAGGGTATTTATAGTGGCTTAGGAATCGTCTGATTGGTGAATCATGAATTGAATAATGCAGGACCAGCCGCAGCAATCATAAGCACGTGATCCTCTCGAAATTTGTTTATAAATAAACTTCACTTAATCGCAAGAGCCCTTTTTATTTGAACAGATTCTGATTTACTGTTTTATTGCTTATAAGCAAAAAAAAAAAAGCAAAACATAGTTTCACACCTTATTTTAAGTCACAAGTCACACTATTAACAAAAACAAAACTAACTTAAGTCAACTTCAAGTTGAGCTTTATTATCATTCCTCTACATATGTGGACATACAGTGGAACGAAATGTTGTGTCTCGTAGGACCCCGTTTCCAGGGTGCAAATTATACATTGACGATTGGGGGGTCAAGTTTTTCGATTATGTTCGGTAATATGCCTCAGTGAACCAAATTTAAATATTTAATTTAATTACATCTAATTTATTAATCAAACTTGTTATTATGTTTTCAGTGTTTTGAGGGATATTGAGTGGTTCTCAATGATATTGTGATATGAAATAAACCTATTAAAGAATGACCATGAAAGACTGCATGTATTTTTTTTTTACTGTTTAACTTCCATGTGCAAGTGTATAATAAAATACAAACTATGCATCTAGTTTTACAGACACCTACAGTACAAATGCCTATTTTACAAGAAACAGGTTTTGTGAACACCTACGCTGTCTGTTGGTGCTCTAGATTTGCCGTTTTTTGGCGCAAACATGCATTCACAATGGTATGGACAATTACAGGGGTGGTCAAATGTATATTTAAGTTATCTATTAATTTAATTATTCATTCATTCATTCATTTTCATTTCGGCTTAGTCCCTTTATTAATCTGGGGTCGCCACAGCGGAATGAACCGCCAACTTATCCAGCATATGTTTTACGCAGCGGATGCCCTTCCAGCTGCAACCCATCTCTGGGAAACATCCATACACACCCATTCACACTCATACACTACGGACAATTTAGCTTACCCAATTCACCTGTACCGCATGTCTTTGGACTTGTGGGGGAAACCGGAGCACCCGGAGGAAACCCACGCCAACACAGGGAGAACATGCAAACTCCACACAGAAATGCCAACTGACCCAGCCGAGGCTCGAACCAGCGACCTTCTTGCTGTGAGGCGAACGTGCTACCCACTGCGCCACTGTGAGGCCCCAATTTAATTATTAATATTATTTAAGATACAGATCAGAGCAAACTATTTCTTAACTATTAAAGGGCAGACCCCCTATACATCTTGTGTTGACATCCTTCAGGGGGATCAAGCTTTAAATAGGGGGTCTGACGATTCATTTTTCAACAATTCACGATTCAACGATTCATTGTTCTATGATAGTTCAACAAAAAGTTACTAGGGGTGTAACTAACAATACATCAATATGTTAATTAAATGATTGACTATAATGTATTGATTATTTGCTTTAAACATTTTTTTAAGTCACACTTTTATTTTGACACTGTATGCACATCTAGATGTCCATCTATGTATTTTAGCTATAGCATGCATTCTGGTTCAGTTCTCACTGAGATCAATTTGATGTTTATGTTATATACAGTACATTGGTTGCATTTCTGAGTTAATAAAATGCAACTGGTTCTGTAATAATCAAGGCTCATTCTGATTACGTACCCCTATGTACATTTCTGGAGAGAGCAAAATAAGTCCCAGGAGCTACTTTTTGCAGTTTTTGTTTTCGCGAATCCGCCAGAGGCCGCTGTGTGCACTTTTTCAGATCTCAAATTTCTCTCGCAACTGCCATTCGAACCTGCTGTTCTCGCCTAATTCCACCAGAGGTTGCTGTTGACTGACTGACAGACCGATCGTCCGATCCCCCCACTCTCCAACTTCCCTAAACCCAACCAATAGTGTTTTAAAAAGCACCGATTGACCCACCCACCTCCTAACCTAAACCTTACCAGTGTTTTCAAAGCAATCTAGAAAAAGAAAGGCCCTCGCGGTAGCCTGATTTTTACCATATTTTACCACATTCTCACCCTGTTATTTACTTGTTTATTTTATTTTTTTGGCTTTTGTCTTACCTGCTTTCTGGAACCGTTCTTCACTGGATTCAAACTGGTCAGCTGGTAAGCAAGAAAAGGAACAGTTTGTTTTAAAGACGAAATGCAGCCATATGTATCTCTGGCTACATAATTTGCAATCTCCAGAAATGTATATAGGACTACGTTTTCAGATTGAGCCTATGTTGAACACTTTTTGAACAGTGTGTTCATTGCAGTCTTTATAGTTATCGTCCTTGGTGTGAATGAACTCTTTAAACTTAATCTGTGTCTCTTTCTGTCTCCGCAGCCCAGCAGCAGCAGAAGAGGCAGAGATGAAGGTGACCTGTGGCTGGGCCAGGGGCTGCAACACAGGACATGGGAGCTGTCTCTCACTCCCGCTCGTGTCTTGTGTTGCAGCCAGTGGAACGGCTACACTGTCCACATCTGAGATCGACTGGGAACATTATACCCATTATCTTCTGCTGAGAGGAAAACACAGGGCGGATGATGGTGTGTAAGTTCCTGAATAAAACACATTAAAGCATTCACAGCTCATTTGATAAGTGCAAAGCAAAGGTTTTAGAAATTAAAATTCAGTTTACATATAGTTGAAAGCATTTCTTAAAATTTCAGGGCAAAAAAATTTATTGTATATAGTTAAAAGCAATATTACTTCTTAAAGGAAAAAAAGTTTGTATTAGTATAGTTAAAAAAGTGCTTTTGTTAGCTGTTGAAAATAAAAATATTACATATTTATACATTTGTTCAGCAAGAATGTATTGAGTTTATCAAATGTGACTCTAACATTTATAATGTGTCAAAAGATTTTCATTTTGAGTAAATACTGCTCTTTTGAACTTTACACTTTTCAAGAACCTAAAAAATTGTAACTCACATGACTAAATAAAATGTCTTTTAAAAAACTGTTATTTAAAATTGATTTGTCATAATATTTCACAACAACTGGTTTTCTGCTGCTAGTTTTTTCATGTTTTATAATATATTTGTATGTGCAGTACTCTTCAAAAGCTTGTTTTGAAAGAAATTAATATTTAAATTTTGAATAGGTCACATGTGGCACTGACATTTATAATGTATAAGATATACTCTGTAATGCATTATATAATATATATAATGTATTTATAATCTATTTCTAGTAAATGCTGTTCTTTTTAACAGTATACTTCAATAATAATAAAAAAGTAACACTAAAAAGCTGCATCATTCATTCTCATTTCGGCTTAGTCCCTTTATTATTCTGGGGTCGCCACAGCGGAATCAACCGCCAACTTATCCAGCATATGTTTTACGCAGCGGATGCCCTTCCAGCTGCAACCCATCTCTGGGAAACATCCATACACACCCATTGACACTCATACACTACGGACAATTTAGCTTACCCAATTCACCTATACTGCATGTCTTTGGACTTGTGGGGGAAACCGGAGCACCTGGAGGAAACCCACACCAACACGGGGAGAACATGCAAACTCCACACAGAAACTGACCCAGCCGAGGCTCGAACCAGCGACCTTCTTGCTGTGAGGCGAACGTGCTATCCACTGCGCCACCGTGAGGCCCTAAAAAGCTGCATCGTACATACAATATACGAATATTTTCTTTGTTGGATTTGTGAGTAGTGACAAGAAAACCATGATGCCATATAACTGTTCAATAATTTGAATTAGTTTCTTGGCTTAGTCTCTTTATTCATCAGGGGTCACCACAGCGGAATGAACCGCCAACTTATCCAGCATATATTTTACACAGCGGATGCCCGTCCAAAGGCAACCCAGTACTGGGAAACATCCATACACACTCATTCACACACATACACACACTATGGGCAATTTGTTCAATTCACCTATACCGCATGTCTTTGGACTGTGGTGGAAACCGGAGCACCCAGAGGAAACCCACGCCAACACGGGGAGAACATGCAGACTCCACACAAAAATGCCAACTGACCCAGCCAGGACTCAAATCAGCGACCTTCTTGTTGTGAGGCGACAGTGCTAACCACTGAGCCATCGTGTCGCCGCCATATAATTATGATTTAAAAGTAAATAAAAAAATTCTAATATAATACAATTATACAATACAATAATACTATAATACAATATATTCAACAAACTCCTAAGCAATTTTTTATGTCTCGCACATCACTGTTTGCAATTGTCCATACTGAGATAGTCATTTAAAAAAAAAAGAACATTAAAAGTGCAAACATTTCAGAGCAATGCAGTGAGATTATGTCAACACTGATGCATCTGTGTTTAGTTTAGAAAAAGTATAAAATGCACACTCTTCCTGTCTAGGGCTTTATTAATGGTCTTTTATCTCTCTCAAGGTTGTGTATGAATACCACAGATAAAGCAGCCTGGGTTTACTCCACACACACATACATATATATATACACACACACATAAAGAAGAGAAAGCTGCTTCAGTGTAAATATTCGGATCATGTTGCCACTGCCAACTGAGAGCCGCCTGAGCTGAAGAAAGGCAAGCGGTGCTGCCCATTTAAACTTGTGAAATGAAGCAGTTTTCTGTCAGCGGTGTCACTTGATTGGAATTTAAATCCAGCAGCGGCCTGGAAGGAATTGTTTGCATCAGACACATTGTGAAGAGCATGACAGGAGTGCCTGTGCTTTTATATGCAATGGGCTTAAAGGGAGGAGATTTCTCGGATAGCTGCATTATACAACAAAACGTCCTCTCAGTAACCTAGCTACACTTAACACTCTCTAACATGTTATGAAACCAAACACTGGCAGAAAATAAAAAATCAATTTTCTTAGTAAGGGTGTCAGGTTTACAACATTTCTAAAGGATAATGCAGTGAGTCAGTGGATTGTTGCAGTAAAGTGAACAGCAAGTGTCATGAGAAAAAGCACAATGAATGTATTTATTTTAAATATTTTAATGATAAATCCACAACATTCACTATTCACAAATCTCAATGGTATAACATAATCAGGAATGAAACTATGGACCTTTTTCACAAGAACATCAGTCATCAGCATCTTAAATCCTTGAAAGTTTTTAATATTTAGATTTTTTTAAAGAACATATGTACATTGATATAATATAATTACAAAAAAAACGAATTACTGCTATGGGGAGGTGTTTGAAATGCAGTGGACAGTAAATTTGATGTTGTTCTCTCTTCTGGCTGCCGTTATCAGTCTCACACAATTTTTTTTCTTTTTCTGAAAGTCTTGATAACACTATCATGGAGTTTTTGTATTATTATTTTTTCCAAGTAGGATTGTAAAAATGTTATTTGTTGTACTCTCCCGTTCACTGTGCTCTCAGTTTACCCGATGATGACTTCCGCTACTGAGAAACCTGGAAATGTGAAAAGGGTCCACACAAGAGCTGACAACTGGTTGGAGAAACTGGTGAACTTAAATACAAACAGGGCAATCAGGGAGAAAGAGAGCATGTGTTATATAAATTAATCAGATGCTGATAAAATAGAACAACAGAGACATGCACTGCATTCCATACACTGTAAAAAAAATAATGGATTCCACACAATAGATTTGTGTTGGCGCAACAAGAAGGAATTAAGTTAGCCTATTAATTTTTTACAAATTAAGTACATAAAACAATTAGGATGTCCCCCCTAAGAAAGCCCAACAATTGCGTTGTTTCAGCTCAATTTAAATAAGTAGTTTGAACAAAAACAAGATATGTAATTTTTTTAAGTGTACGGAAGAGCTGATTTATATGCCCTAAGTTTGCAGCTTGGAAGGCATTAGGGCAAAGGATAAGCCCTTTCATTTGGAACGTGGTGTGTTTTCTTCTGAATTAAAAAAATATATAGAGATATTTTAAAGAAAACTGGAAACCAGTAACCATTGAGCAACATTGTAGGAAAAACAAATATATGGAAGTCAATGGTTACCAACTTTCTTCAGATTATATCTATCTATCTATCTATCTATCTATCTATCTATCTATCTATCTATCTATCTATCTATCTATCTATCTATCTCTATCTATCTATCTATCTATCTATCTATCTATCTATCTATCTATCTATGTATAAATATATAATATAAAATATATATTTTGAAGAAAGCTGGAAACCAGTAAACATTGACTTACATTGAAGGAAAAAAATACTATGGAAGTGAACTATCCCTTTAATTGACAGTCACCAATGATGACTGTCAAGTCAGTAATGGAATCGATATTTATAAAATTCATGTATTTGCATAGTCAGCATCTATCTATCTATCTATCTATCTATCTATCTATCTATCTATCTATC
>CAIGQW010002378.1:5362632-5378486 GCA_903798125.1 Danio choprae
CTGATGAATAGAGGGACTAAGCTGAAGGAAAATGAATGAATGAATGAAACATTTGTGTGCTATTCCTTGACATAGATCTTAGTACATCAGCTTGGCCATTGTATCAGTCTGTCATTAATTTGTCATCTCTCTCGTCCCTCATCAAGGTTGGATCGTGATGATCTTTGACTGGTGCTGTTAGTGGTGCTGGCAGCCAGGACATGAAGATCCGCTGGTCAAGGAAGGTGGCTCTCCTGGCCAAGGTCTGCTTCCTCTTTTCCCTGCTATGGCTCTTCTACCTCCTCATAGTGCGTTCTTCACCTTCGTCTCTGGCTGATAACGATGGCCAGCGTGACCTCCTGGCCCGTGACCTTCCATCAATTGAGGAGGAGGAGGATTCTGAAAACCTTCTGCGGCCTGTTTATGAAAAGCTACCGCCAGACTCCAATGCTCCTGGAGAATACGGACGAGCCACTCGGCTGACCCTCACCTCTGAGGAAAAGAAAGAGGAGGAGGCCAGCGTTGAGCGCTACGCCATCAATATCTTCATCAGCGACAAGATATCTCTTCATCGCCATATTCAAGACAACAGGATGCATGAGTATGTCTGCCATAACTTACACAGCCTCATACCAAATACATAACAACACCATAGAAACTGCTTAGCAACATAATAAAAAAACATCTTTATAGCAACTCTATAAGTCCTGGCATGTACTTAGTAGAACCAAAGTCCCTTTAAGGCAAGTCATTTCACTCGATGACCATCTTTGAAATGCCTCTCGGGCAGTATGCTCGGGCATTCTGTTTGAATGGGGAAACATCAAATTCTCCAAAACTGTTAGCCAAGCTTACGATAACATTTCATATTTGGAATCACCAATAAAATCGACACAGGCTTATTGTGGATACGTACCCCTGTCTACATTTTTGGAGAGCATGAATTATGTAGCCAAGGGAACGTCTGCTTGCATTTCGTCTTTAAAATGAATTCTACGTGGCTGTATGACATTGTCGACAACTTCTATTCCTTTTTGCTCTACCAGCTGACCACTTACCTCCGTGTGGACAGCTTTTCCGGTGTTTTCAGTTTGCCCAGTAGCTCGCTGTGTACGTCAGCGGACTTGGGACGTGTGCAATCTAATGCACTAGCGCACTCGAAGAGAACTAGATCATGACACCAACTTCATTTATGGCTTTTTATGTTTACGTGTTCTCTGAATAATGCCTCATCCGATCACGCTGGTCTTCTGAAGTAATGATCTGTCCTGATTCCTGAATTGGTCTTGATGTCAAATCACCTCCTAAAATGAGAGCAACCTCTTTGTTTACAAGTTTGTGGGCGTTTGTGTAGAGGCTGTCATGTGATATGCGTTTGACAGGATGGACTATAACTCGTGTTTGTTTCATACAAATAATGAAACCAGAGAACATTTGTTTTCAAGTGTCATTTCAAAGAAGAGATTTCAAGCTTTATCTAGATATATTTATCATGTGTGTGAAGCAAGTATACGCTGAGATTCGCTGAGGGGTCAGGTTTGAAACGACAATTATTTTTACAGTGTACAATGATTCTAATGCCCGTTTACACCAATACGTTTTAGTTTTAAAACAGCGTTTTAGAATGAAAATGATCCACGTCCATGCTGGCGTTTCACTAGGCATTTCTGAACAGCTCTCGGTCCACACTACACCGCTGAAAATGCACATCATGTGACCACACACACACTTTGGCATGCACTGCAGCGTATGTGTGCGTCTGAGCTCCAGGCAGTCAGCGGGACTACTTTTTTGGGAAACGAGACTTTTTATAGGGACGAGACTTTTTATAGGCTACTTAATATTGAGAAAAGCCCCAATCAGCCCCAATCAGATAGACAAATGTCTGCAGCCACACCTCCATTTTCAGATGTCTCCATTTTCCCCATCCACACTGAGACGGAGCAGCAGCGTTTTAAAATGAAAAAGGCCTCTTCAGCATTTCCAAAATGCTCAGTTTTTGGCGCTCAAGAACTTCGGGGTAGTGTGGACGGAAGGCGTAAACGTAGCAAAACTTAAGCGTTTTAAAACGAAAACATATTAGGGTAAACAAGGCCTAATATGTTCTGGAAGTAAACACTCCATTCGTTTTCTCCATAGTGAAACTGATTTTTAACAACAACAATAAACCTGTAAAGACAGGCCTGCTGTGAGCTCTGAGGCTCTTAATACATTTTATTAAAAGGCTCTATGCCATTCCAAGGTATGTCCTTTTTGTTTCTGTCAGATTTGCTTAATTAAAGAAGTAATAAACTATTATGGCTCAGAACAATGTTTTGTATCTAATTTTCACTTTTTGTGTTAAGGAGCCATGTTATAAGTGGGATCATCCAGGCAGTCGTTTATGCAAAATAATACCCCTCAGGTTTTTTTTACAACCATACTATAACTGCGGTAAATACTATTCTGTGATAACAATCGCCAGAATTTACAGTCATGGCCAAAAGTTTTGAGAATTACATAAATATTGGAAATTGGAAAAGTTGCTGCTAAAGTTTTTATAATAGCAATTTGCATATATTCCAGAATGTTATGAAGAGTGATCAGATGAATTGCATAGTCCTTCTTTGCCATGAAAATGAACTTAATCCTGAAAACTTTCATTGCTGTTATTAAAGGACCTGCTGAGATCATTTCAGTAATCGTCTTGTTAACTCAGGTGAGAATGTTGACAAGGACAAGGCTGGAGATCATTATGTCAGGCTGATTGGGTTAGAATGGCAGACAGATTGATCTTCTGCAAAAAGTATGGCGAATGGACTCCTGAGGTTTGGGGTAAAGTCATATTCTCCGATAAAGCCCCTTTTCGATTGTTTGGGGCATCTGGAAAAAGGCTTTTCCGGAGAAGAAAAGGTGAGCGCTACCATCAGTCCTTTGTCATGCCAACAGTTAAGCATCCTGAGACCATTCATGTGTGGGTTTGCTCCTCATCCAAGGGAGTGGGCTCACTCATAATTTTGCCCAAAAAGACAGCCATGAATAAAATATGGTACCAAAACACCCTCCAACAGCACTGTCTTCCAGAATAATGCATTTTCCAGCACAATGGAGAAACAAAAACCCACTAATTCTGACAAACTCCAAGAAGTGATTATGAAAGAATGGGTTGCTATCAGTCAGGATTTGGCCCAGAAGTTGATTGAGAGCATGCCCAGTCGAATTGCAGAGGTCCTGAAAAAGAAGGGCCAACACTGCAAATACTGACTCTTTGCATAAATGTCATGTAATTGTGGATAAAAGCCTTTGAAACGTATGAAGTGCTTGTAATTATATTTCAGTACACCACAGAAACAACTGAAACAAAGATCTAAAAGCAGTTTAGCAGCAAACTTTGTGAAAACTAATATTTGTGTCATTCTCAAAATTTTTGGCCACGACTGTACATTACCCCTTACATATACTGTATGTTTTTGATGAAATAATATATATATACCGGGTTGGACCCCCTTTTGCCTTTAGAACTCTAAAGTTGGTACTAATAGGCCCAAAGTGTGCCAAGAAAACATCCTCCACACCATTACACCACCACAAGCCAGAACTGTTGATACAAGGCAGGATGGATCTATGCTTTCATGTTGTTGATGCCAAATTCTGACCCTACCATCCGAATGTCACAGCAGAAATCGAGACTCCTCAGACCAGGCAACGTTTTTTACAGTCTTCTATTGTCCAATTTTGGTGAGCCTGTGTGAATTGTAGTCTCAGTTTCCTGTTCTTAGCTGAAAGAAGTGGAACCTGTTGTGGAACCTGCTGCTGTAGCCCATCCGCCTCAAGGTTCCACGTGTTGTGCATTCAGAGATGCTCTTCTGCATACCTCAGTTGTAACGAGTGGTTATTCGAGTTGCCTTTCTGCAGCTCGAACTAATCTGGCCATTCTCCTCTGACCTCTGGCATCAACAAGGCATTTGTGCCCACAGAACTGCCGCTCACTGGATATTTTTTGTTTTTTGTATGATTCTCTGCACACCCTAGAGGTGGTTGTGCATGAAAATCCCAGTAGATCAGCAGTTTCTAAAGTACTCAGACCAGCCCGTCTGGCACCAACAACCATGCCACGTTCAAAGTCACTTAAGTTACCTTTCTTCCCGATTCTGATGCTCGGTTTGAACTGCAGCAGATCGTCTTGACCATGTCTACATGCCTAAATGCATTTATTTGCTGCCATGTGATTGGCTGATTAGAAATTTGCGTTAATGAGCAGTTGGACAGGTGTACCTAATAAAGTGGCCGGTGAGTGTATACTCATTTGTACATGCTTAAGAACCCATGAAATGTTTTAATAATTTATGTCAATTTATAGTGGCATGTATGAAATACGGTGTCAATAATTTGAAAAGTTTTGTGTTTTGATGCATGTTGTTTCATTTAAAAAACTAAGAGGTCCTGTTGGAATCCAATTTAAAGAATTAAGGGTTTACAGTCATTTCTATTGTATATGCATTGAGATTTATGTGGATTTTTAGTATTACCTAAAGTAATTAAATTACTTATTGAGTAACAAAGCTACCTAGTAATTTAAAAAGTGATTTAAATACAATTAAAGTGATTAGTAATTAGTTACTTTTTGCAAGTAACTTACCCAACACTGGTGTTCTGTGGTAACTTCAATGTTGCTAGGCAGTTGCTGATATGTGTTAACACCCCAGGACTTTGCTATACATTGTTTCTAATATGTTGCTAAGCAGTTTCTAGTGTAGTTTCTTAACTGTCGCTAAGGTGCCACTATAGGATGTTGTGGGAGCTTGTTAGGGTGTTCTGAGTGGTTACCAAGACTTGGTTGAAACGGCACAGAGACTTTTGCTCAGAAAAGCGCCCTTTACAATAATCCTCAGAAACTGTTCTGTTTGCTTTTACAGTGATATTTATAATTGCCCGTGGCTATAAAGTGCTATAATTTTGCATTGCAAAAAAAGAGCCAGAAAAATAATTAAGACATTTTCACTTTCTGTGGAATTGAAAACATGTCCTGAAAAGCGATTCCTCTTGTAATTTATACACTTCAGTCCACCTCACCTGTTTACAAACGTTGTCTGTTTTTGGCAGTGAACATGATTAAAAAAACAGAACAACAATAGAAAAATAGAGCTGGGAGGTTTTCTCAGAACAGGAATGCTTTTGTAAGAGAATAATTGTTTCATGGCTCTTGTCACACAATAACGAGGAGGGTTCAAGCTGCTGCTTTTGAAAGGAGAAAGCGTCCCCTTGGAAGACGAGAAGTGAGACAAATTGGATGTGTTTTTTCCCCCCCCGCAGTCTTTCAACTGCTCTCCGGTTGCCACATCACAGGCTCTTCTGGAGATCACACACGGCAGTAGCACATTTCTTGGCATCAGCAGGGATTTTTATCTGTTGATGTGAACTTCTTTTTGCTCGCTTTCTGAAATAACTTTCAGGCAAGTTAGTTCTTGTCAACGACTTAAGCATTACTGCCAGAAATGTGATGCTGTAGGTTTTTTTTTTATTGCATATCTCTCTTTGTAGGGGTAATTATTGTAAATTTGCTCAAAAATAGTCACTGTCGGTGAATGTAGGCTCTCTAAATATTTGTGGAGAGTTTGAAGTGAGTTCAAGAAGTTTCTGAGAAACGCGAATAGCTTTATTAAGAAGATCTGCCGAGTCTATTTTAAGTTTTTTGACATTTTTCTCTTACCTGAAGGGGACGTTTTCAAAACATATACGTTTTCACCGTTATAGATGCAGGGTTCAACACAAATCCTTCATGTTGTTCCAACACAAATCAATTAAGTTGGCTTAATCTTTTTTTACAAATTTAAGTGGATTTTAATTTTACTAATCACTAATTTTAAATATGTAGTTTAAACAAGCAACACATTATTTTCAGTGTTTAACTAAAAACAAAACACTTTATCTTCGTTCATTTAGTTTTTCTTTCTCAGAATACTGTGAAAACTTCTCTGGCTGGTCTGTCAGTCTTCCAGCTCTCCTTGAACTCTGTTTACTGACAATCTGTCTGTCTCTAAAGCTGAAATGGTCTCAAATCTGGTCAAATTCAAAGAATAAAGTGACTTGTTGTTTCTACACCTTCACGTTTCGATTCCTTCTTCAAACCATAATGTGAAACACAAGTAGCCATTCACTCTGCAGTATAAGAATATTGCATCATGGCTCCTCTCTGTTTCAGATGTTCACATTTGCACATTAGTGGCAAAACCTTTGCCTAAATAGGAAGCTTTGAATACATTTGCATAATGGTCTGATTATGTTTTTTCTATTTGCAATACCAGATGCAAAGCAAAAAAATACAACATCCGTCATCTGCCGACAACATCAGTGGTTATAGCATTTTACAACGAGGCCTGGTCCACTTTACTGAGAACCATCCACAGTGTGCTGGAGACCACACCGGCCGTCCTGCTGAAGGACATCATTCTAGTGGACGACTTCAGCGATAGAGGTGAGTGGACAGTTTTATATCCTTAATTTTATTTTTTTTACAATTACTGAGGATGATGAACATGAACAGTTAAAACTCTGAGTGTATCCTACCCCTAAAGACACAGTTACACTAGAGATTTGAGCAAATGAGACTGAGGGGACACTGTACGGTTTGTAAATTAGGCTAACTGGAAATTGTCAAATTATTTACATATGGTTGTTCTTTTGGTGGTCATGGTGGCTCAGTGGTTAGCACCGTCACCTCACAGCAAGAAGGTCGCGGGTTGGTTTGGGTCCCCGCTGGGCCAGTTGGCCTATCTGTGTGGAGTTTGCATGTTCTTCCCATGTTTGTGTGGGTTTTCTCTGAGTGCTCCGGTTTCCCCCACAGTCCAAAGATATGCGCTATAGGTGAATTGAATAAACTAATTTGGCCATAGTGTATGAGTGTGTGTGTGAATGTGAGAGTGTATGGGTGTTCCCAGCACTGGGTTGCGGCTGGAAGGGCAGGTGATTCTCCAGATGGGAAAGATGATTGACACATTTAGAGCCATCTAGATGACACGTTTAGCAGGTTTAAGGAAAGTGTTGGCATGTTGACTTCCATTTTTAGATAAAAACAAAAAGAATTAAAAAACTTAACATTGTTGGTTAAATGGGCAGCACGGTGGCGCAGTGGATAGCACTCTCGCCTCACAGCAAGAAGGTCGCTGGTTCAAGCCTCGGCTGAGTCAGTTGGCATTTCTGTGTGGAGTTTGCATGTTCTCCCCGTGTTGGCGTGGGTTTCCTCCGGGTGCTCCGGTTTCCCCCACAAGTCCAAAGACATGCGGTACAAGTGAATTGGGTAAGCTAAATTGTCCGTATGTGTGTGAATGGAAGTGTATGGGTGTTTCCCAGTGATGGGTTGCAGCTGGAAGGGCATCCGCTGCGTAAAACATATGCTGGATAAGTTGGCGGTTTATTCCGCTGTGGTGACCCCAGATTAATAAAGGGACTAAGCCGAAAAGAAAATGAATGAATTAATGTTGGTTGAATAGACATATCTGAGTTTATCTTTGTCTATACTTTCAATAATAACAAAATGTTATGCCTTCGTACAATTAAGAAAAAGAATCACTTTTTGGCATCTCAGTCTCCATAAAACTCAGGGTTATGAATGATCAATATTGATGAAAAAAGTAAAAATGCAGTAAACTAGACTTGGTATCTTTCAGTCATTTTGCTTCTCAAGTTTGTACCTAGAGTTAACAATGTTTAGATATTTGTGCTTGAAAAACAAGGCAAATAATTTTTTTTCAGGGTAGCACAATGCATGCTAATGTGTTATAACTGCAAAATGCTCATGTTCCTTAAAGCGCTATCTGACAACACTTCAAGCTCTTTTGACTCATTTTATCTTAATATACAAGTTTCTAAATATATCCTTTTTTGTTGTGTTATTGTAATAATGTGTTCCTCATTCATTAATTTTCCTTTGGCTTAGTCTCTGATTTATCAGAGGTCGCCACAGCGGAATGAACCACCAACTATTACAACATATGTTTTACGCAGCGGATGCCCTTCCAGCCACAACCCAGTACTGGGAGATACCCATACACTCTTGCATTCACACACATGCACACACTCATATACTACGGCCAATTTCGTTTACCCAATTCACTTATGGTGCATGTCTTTGGACTTTGGGGGAAACCGGAGCACCAGGAGGAAACCCACGCCAACACGGGGTGTACATGCAAACTCTATACAGAAATGCCAACTGGCCCAGCCAGGACTCGAACCAGCGACCTTCTTGCTGTGAGGCAACAGCGCTAACCACTGAGCCACCGTGCCACCATAATGTGTTCCTTTTAAATCAATTATTAAAGGTTTGCACAGAAATAATCTCACAGATTTGCTAATCTTTGCATATTTCATGCCTCCTCGATAAAACTCTGGATAATAAAGCAGCAGCGTGTTCTTGGATCTTATCAGTTTTTACATTTGCTGAGATAACTCAAATGTGTCCTCTCTAGTTAATCTTGGTTTCCTGTGGTTTGTCATTTTATCTGTTAGGAAAGCTTCTGTTATTTTCTTTTCATGAATTACAGGCTATCTGAAGTCACAGCTGGCACAGTATATCAGCAACCTGGAGCGTGTGCGTCTCATTCGGACAAAAAAAAGAGAAGGTCTGGTTCGGGCACGGCTCATTGGCGCCACCTACGCTACAGGAAACGTGCTCACCTTCCTGGACTGCCACTGCGAGTGTGTGCCAGGCTGGATCGAGCCACTGCTGGAAAGGTATGATTAGGCCTGTCACAGTAATCAATAAATTAACTCATTGCACAATACATGGACATGACCTCAAAGGTATTTGGTGACGCAGCATACAGTTGAAGTCAAAATTATTAGCTCTGATTTATTTTTATTTTTTTCATTTTCAAATGTTTTCCAAAAGATGTTTAACAGAGCAAGGCATTTTTCACAGTATTTCCTATAATTTTTTTTTGCTTCTGGAGAAAGTCTTATTTGTTTTATTTCGGCTAAAATAAAATCAGTTTTAATTTTTTAAAATCATTTTAAGGTCAATATTATTAGCTCTCTTATATATATATATTGTCTACAGAACAACACATTATATATACAAGTTATTAGGCAAGTTATACAGTGACTTGCCTACTTACCCTAACTTGCCTACTTACCCTAACTTGCCTAATTACCCTAACTTGCCTAATTAACCTAGTTATGCCTTTAAATTGCACTTTAAGCTGAATGCTAGTATCTTGAAAAATATCTAGTAAAATACTATGTTCTGTCATTAATAGTAAATAATAGTAAAACTATTATGTTTAGAAATGTGTTGAAAAAAAATGGTTTCCGTTAAACAGAAATTGGGGGAAAAAATTATTCAGGAGGGCTAATAATTCTGACTTCAACTGTATATTGTCCATCATGTTTGCATAAAAATAAATGTCACCAGCATTTTAGCTGATTGTGCAGCCTCTGTCATCTCATCTAATCTTTGTTGGAGGTTCAGAAAGATCAGGTAAACAATGTTTCCATCCACCTATTTTTATGCACATTTTGGATTATCACATAAAAAAATGCATGGTGTAAACACCAAGATGCGCATACATTTAGAAAATGCGCATAAAAAACGAAAAAAAAAATGTTTTATTCGATAAGAAAAATTTGCATAAACTATGACGAAAACACTTACTTACTGAATAAATTCCAGTATGCGCATTAAAAAAAGTCATGTCATTTTGTTATTAGAGATCACGTGATAATAAAAAAAGGTGAGGTGGACGGCATTAATGGACAAACCAGTGGTCCGACCACATTGTAAAACATTCTAAAATGCCTTAACCAAAGTTTGTCATCGCAGTGGTTCAGTATTATTATTATTATTATTACTATTACCTCCAGAACTGTCTTGAGCATCTGTGCTCTCAAAAAGCGTCTCATCATTTATTGCATGTCAGCATCGTCTTTTATTATATTTTAAGTCATTTATTATATAAGAAGAAGGCTCACGCAGCTTCTCATACCGCAGCAAATTCTATTTTGTTTTTGATATTTGACGCTAGTTTTTCAGGAAGTGGCAATTTTGTTCTCTTTGACTCGTTGGATGGGAACACTGCATTATTCGCAAATCTTTTGTGTGATATTCCAACTTTTGCGCATAAATTAAATTCGCAGCTTTAGATGAAAACATAGCTAATGGTTACTGACAGGTGAAGAAAATGGGAATTTTCCAATTTTCCTGAAACCTTCTGATGGTTTGGAATAAGTTGTCTCTCTTTTTTAAAAGCTGCATACATTTTTGTTGAAGGACATTTACATTTTACAAATTCTATTAGGAAATTGGCTTTTTGACAATTCAATTACAGAATCTAAACAGTTTTGGTTCTTGGAAGTGTTTATGCCTATTTGCATTATTATGCTGTTGTTTAATCATTATATTAATAGTGGCATAAAATGGTTTTAAAATGACAATAATATCATTATTATAATAATTTCAGTGACAATATATTTTACAACAAAATAAATATTGATTGACCTAGATGTAATTACTTTTCAGATGTAATTAATTTACTTTTGTAAGTTTGCAAATTGTTTTATGTAGCCAGTGTGATGTATTTGTTTTTTATAATCTTTTTTTCCCCCTCAGAATTGCAGAAAATGAGACCACCATCATTTGTCCAGTAATCGACACCATTGACTGGAACACATTTGAATTCTACATGCAGACAGAAGAGCCGATGGTGGGCGGTTTTGACTGGAGGTTGACGTTTCAGTGGCATGCAGTGCCTGAAATTGATCGAAAGATACGCAAATCCAGAATTGACCCCATTAGGTTGGTTTCAAGGTCTAATCAAGCTGAAATGGATTATAAATGTTTATCGTGACACACATTTATGGTATTTCAGATATGTTATTTGTTGGACAGTGGACATTATTAGAAGTTGGACAATATTAGTTTATATATAAATATTAGTTTATGTTATTTAGTATATAAAATTACTAGCTCGGCTCACTGTCGCCTTACAGCAAGAAGGTCGCTGGTTCGAGTCCTGGCTGGGCCAGTTGGCATTTCTGTGTGGAGTTTGCATGTTCTCCCCGTGTTCGTGTGGGTTTTCTCTGGGTGCTCCGGTTTCCCCCACAAGTCCAAAGACATGCGCTATAGGGGAATTGAATAAACTAAATTGGCCGTAGTGTGTGTGTGTGTGTGTGTATGGATGTTTCCAAGTACTGGGCTTCAGCTGGAAGGACATCCGCTGTGTAAAACATATGCTGGATAAGTTGGCGGTTCATTCCGCTGTGGCGACCCCTGATGAATTAAGGGACTAAGCCGAAGTCCCTTAAACATTGGTTGTCCAATGATTGTGTCCAAGTATTGCATATTTAATTTTGTTCTTATTTTCTGCATTTTAACATTTAGATTGTTTCTTGTCATCTAGCAATCGATTTAAATAGTAATTTCACCCCAAATCTGAATTCTAACATATTTTACTCACACTGATGCTTTCCAAAGCTATACCAACACAAATTAAGGTATTTTTAATCAAATTTGAGAAGTCTTTGTCTCTTCATTAAAAGAATATTCACCCAATATACATGCCTAAATGCATTGAGTTGCTGCCATGTGATTGACTGATTAGAAATCTGCCTTAACAAGCAGTTGGACAGGTGTACCTAATAAAGTGGCCGGTGAGCGTATAGCAATGGATTCTTGAAGGGGGACAGGACATGTCAGATACTAGAGAGCATTTGATTGATCAGAACATTTGATGAGAAACTGAAGTATGAGGTGATGTCAAAAACAAAACAAAACCATTGATCCATTAGGGCAAGAAGTGACAAACTGCAAGCTTTGGATGTTTATATTATTTATTATTGTTTGTATTTATTTACTAATACATAAGGCAAATTTTATCATAGTTTTGGAGCATACTAGCTTGCAGATATCCTTAAAATCCTTTATTTTGATTTTATGGGGACTTTAATGTTCAGCTGAGGAAAAAATAGGCAACTACATAATAAACGTCCCGAGGCCAAGTAAATGAACAGTATATTTTCACATTTTTATTGAACTACCCCTTTAAGGTTTTCTCTCTTTCTTCCACTTAAAAAAACTCCCAGAAAGTAATTTTTCACAACGAAAGAGCCTGAAATAGGATTGCTTATTGTGCTGATTAAATTCAGATTCAGTGCACTGAATAGACTCAATTTAAAGCTCAGGCTCAGGGGTACATTAAAGTGTGCTAGATTTTCTCTCTCCAGACCCGTCAGAGGGCAGACCCAGAGGCGCTCGCTGCAAACTAAAGAAGCACTTACCTGCTAGAAAATTGGTGCTAGGGAATATCTCTGATGAACTGCCAATGCTCTGCTGCTTTTGGTTTCACAGGTCTCCCACTATGGCAGGAGGCCTATTTGCCGTCAGCAAGGCCTACTTTGAGTATCTGGGCACTTATGACATGGGCATGGAGGTCTGGGGAGGAGAGAATCTGGAACTTTCTTTCCGGGTAAGACACCTGAATTAATATAAGCTATACAGCATGGGTGATTTGCATAGGCTTCCCATGGGCTCTTGTTTGCATGAGAGAGTGAGTGTTTATAATAAGACACATCTCTCGTGTTAGATTTCTTTTTTTTTTAGCTTGTACGTAGAAATGAAGATTGATGGATATGGAAACAGAATACAATGCTGTTTCTTCCAGGGTTGTATGACGTTCATGTATAATTGATGTGCTGTGAATTGGTATATAAAAACATGTGAGGAATAAAGCTGGAGAAGTGCCTAAAAAGGAGTTTTGTTGTGTCTCAGCGGATCCCGAAGCGCTGTTGTTATGTTTTATTTTTTGACAGGCAGTGCATGCCATTAAAATCAGAACTTTGCTTTTTGAAAATGTTCCAAAAGTATGTGAGATGTATTTGAATAAATTAATAAGTGATGCGCTAGGAAATACTTCATGCATATTCGTTTTATTTGCAAAACTAAGTGTCATTTTTTTTTCCCGATGACACTTTATTTTAATGAAAGGATTTTGTATTCTATTTTAATATGCATGGAGAAGTCATAACTAAAAACAACAACAAAACAAACAAACTGTAAATGCTGGTAAGTTTGAGCCTCCTAAACAACCCAACTGGTTTGATAACTTTTATTTTTGTTATTAATTATGTTTAAACAATATAATTGAGAAATAAATGATTATGAAATCTTTTATTTTTTGATACCAGTACAATTTACACACTTAATCTGTAGAATTATAATTAATATTATAATATGTAAGAAATTATGTAATGAATATTTTATTATAATTATTTAAATATTGTTGTGACACTCGTGATGCTGAAATGTAATTATTATTTTAATATTAATTACTGTTGTGACATGAATGCTCTAGAAATGTTAGTGGTCTAGAAATACTTCACTTTTTTATAATTATTAATAAACAATGTAATGTAGAAATTATGTTATGAATCGAAAACTATTTTTTATATAAATATGTATTATTGCTGTGACACTGGTGGCGTCATTTATACTTCACCTTAATTGTAATTATCAACATTTTATAATGTAATATGCATTTTAAATGCAATAAATAAAGTAACAAACGTATAATTTTGCATTAAAAATCTTTTCAGTCTCCTTTACAATTATGTATTGTCATGAAACTAATGGTTCATTTGAATTGCTGATAATTAATGCAACACTTTACAATAAGGTTGTATTAGTTAACATTAGTTAATGCATTCGTTAACATAAATTAACAATGAAGAACACATCTGTTAAACATTAATAAATCCCTGTTAATGTTAACTAAATATATTAACGTGGTATGCAAAAATGTTGTGGTTACAAAAAATTACTAGAAAAAAATTTAAGTTAGGAGAACTATAAAAATTAAGTTGGCATGACTAGAAATATTACGTTGGAGTAAGTTGAAAAATTAAGCTATAAGAACTAGATTTTTCATTCAAATAAAATTGAGTTAGGTTAACTAGAAGAATGAAGTTGTAGTAGATAGAACAATTATATTAAGGTAACTAGGAAAATTAAGTTCTGGTAACTAGAAAAACTAAGTTACAAAAACTCTAAAGATTTATTTAGGTTAACTAGGAAAATAAAGTTGGGGCAACTAGAAAAACTAAGTTACAGTAACTAGAAAAATAAGCTTATGAGAACTAGAAAAATTAATTTACGAATAGCTAGAAAAATTAAGTTATGAGAACTAGAAAAAATTGGGTAAATTCATTCATTCATTATCCTTCAGCTTAGTCCATTTATTCATCAGGGGTCACCACAGCGTAATGAACCGCCAACTTATCCAGCATATGTTTTACACAGCAGATGCCCTTCCAGCTGCAACCCAGTATTGGGAAACACCCATACACACTCAGTCACACACATACACTACGGTCAATTTAGTTTACTTAATTCACCTATAGCGCATGTCTTTGGACGCCAACACAGGGAGAACATGCAAACTCCACACAGACATACCAACTGACCCAGCCGGGACTGGAAGTGACCAGTGACCTTCTTGCTGTGAGGTAACAGTGCTAACCATTGAGCCACCGTGTCGACAGCTAGGTTAAATAGAAAAATTAAGTTGAGGCAACTAGAAAAATTAAGCTGGGTTAAATAGAAAAATTAAGTTGCTGTAACTAGAAAAAACTAAAAACTGGCAGTTCTTTGCCTCCACATTGTGCATTATTATAAATATTTGTTCAATACCTTGCAATATTTGAACATAAAAAATGTAAATTTAATGTTTTATATGATTTGAAATTATAGTGTAACTGAATGAATTTGAATTCTTTTTTAAAACATTTTGCTTCTTGCAGGTATGGCAATGCGGAGGGTCTCTAGAAATCCACCCATGCTCCCACGTGGGTCACGTGTTCCCCAAAAAAGCACCTTATGCTCGATCAAACTTCCTTCAAAACACAGTCCGAGCTGCAGAAGTATGGATGGACACATACAAGCAACACTTCTATAACAGAAACCCTCCAGCACGCAAGGTACCTTCATCCCTTCACCGTGGCCTCTTTAACAGCCTGTACCATTGCATTAATCTGTACAACTGTTGTATTATTTCCTCCTTTAACTACTTTAGCATTTATCTAGAAAAGCGCTAATTTAAAAAAATGCTTGCTCACTCCTGAAGGGGAAGAAAAAAACATTGTGAAAGAGATAAATGACTCTCGGGTTTTGCTTGAATGCTTCTCTTCTATCAGCTTACAGTGTTTGTTCTTCCTTTGGCTGACGAAGATAATAAAACTAGGCCAAACATATATTATATCACCCTGGCTGACATGACTGTGGCGCGTAACTCCATATTACTTTGGAGAGAAATTACATTATTAATGACAAAGATCTGTGATCAAATGATAAATCACTTTGTGGCGGCCATGACAGGAGATGCAATGAGCCCAAATGTTTGTTTGACCTTTCTTTTCGAGTTGTAGACGTAAATCAGGTGTGAACATGAGCACACCCTTCCCATAGCTGTTTTGGGTGTTGGTTAAATGAATATGTCTTGTTTATCTGGTTGGGTGTCTTGAGTTTGGAGTTTGTTGAAAAAAAGTGTGTCGTGGCAGTTCTTGTGTCAACACTGCATGGCAGGAAGTGCTTACAGTATGTGGCGTTATGATGAGTCATATGGATCTTTAGTCAGATATAGAGTACAGATGCTACAAAGTAAGTTGTCAGCAGTGAAGTTGATTGAATAAATGATATAGAGAGATATAAAGTTTTTTTTAGGATTAGGTTTAGAGTCTTGTCATTTTTTATGTGAGTTAATTTCTAACAATTCCAGAAAAAAAAACTTTGAATTATTAGATGCTAACTTGGAAGAGTTAAAGAGATTTTCTGAATTAATTGATAACACGCACACACGCACGCACACACACACACACACACACACACACACACACACACACACACACAC
>CAIGQW010002378.1:5385269-5407402 GCA_903798125.1 Danio choprae
ACATATATACACAATAATAAATGTACAGAGTACATGCATATATTTAAGAAATGCACTTTTATTTTGGCTGCGATTAATCGCTTGACAGCACTAATTAAAACTGTTAATAATTAGGGATGCACTGAATTTTCAGCTGCTGAAAATGTCAGAATAAACATACATATTCTGCATGTACCACACATGCTCAAATGTCCTCTCAAATAATGCGCTTACAGGACATTTCTATGTAGTTTTATTGTTCCTGCTACTTGCAAAGGAACTTGTAATCACACCTCTCGACTGGTTCACTGTCAATTTTACTGTCAATAAAATGTGGTTATTTTGTTGACTTGTGTTTCTTAAAATCAGTACAATTTAAGTTAAAGAATTAAAGTCCTACTAAATTACTTTATATAATTAAATGCAATTAATTATTACAAAGCATTTTCAATTTGGGTTTTTAGCCAAGTGCATGCAATATTTTCAATTTTGACCTTGAATTTTTTTTTCGGTGCATCCCTATAATTAATAATAACACACTGTAGGAAATTCAACCATCCAGCGAACATAGTGTTGTATCTGAGCAGCATTTTTGTTTACATCGATGCACTATGTGCTTTTAGTGACTTCGCAGTTCGATCTACTGCACATCGGTTTTATTTAATTGCACCAGAAGTGACTGATTTTATAATGTTGTGAGTGGGTTTGTTGACTGTTGTTTTCCCATGTTGTGTTTTTTGTATTGCGATGGAAATTTGGGGTCGTTTCACTTTATTCTCTGCAAGCCACATGGACGATTTTGGCACACTAGTGTTGGTAAAAACCAGCATTTTAAGTCTCAGTCAAACTAACATTAATGTTTATATGGTTTGTTAATACACATACTTCGATTTGAAGTAAAATTACTGACCGAAATTGAGTGTTGGTACAAAAGCAACTGTGGACCAAACCCTTTCATATCCTTTTTGTTACGTATGGGAAATATCCACTTTTTCTGTACGTTGAGTGTAGAAAAGCTATTCGCTTGACAGAAAGTGCCTCCTCAGCCTGATTACTTTCACAAAAGTGCTCATTTTCCTTCACACATCAATGATTACAGTACTTTACCGTGATATTGGCCAAAGTAAATCATGAAAATGTATTTATCAAGGCTTTTATCCTTTAATCCTTTGACCCTCGATTGGTGAACATCTTGAAAATGCATTATCGTAAATGACTGTACCTTTATTTTATCTTTTTTGCACTAAAATGTGTTTAAAAATGGCAGCGTGACTTTATGTCCTCGTCTTTTGTAGCTGGATTGAAAGGGATTTTTGGAAATTAAACATAATATTTGAACTACTACTGAAAGAGCACAGCTTTGTGGTGATCGTGTTGTTCTGATTGACTGTAATGAAGTATTTTTTTGACACTTGGAAGAAAAAAAAGCGCAAAGTATTTTTTCCTCAGTAAATTAAAGAAATAAAAGTGAACATTTGTTGTTTGTCCTGAATGTTTTTTCTTGGTCTCTCCATTCCTTTGCCACCTAGTGGTGAAAAATAGAATATAGGAGAAAACCCGGGAAAACACAAAACACCTAAACACCAAGTTTTTACAAATTTAAGTAGATTGAACATAAAAGAATTAAGTTGTCCCAATAAAACCTCAAGAATTGTGATGATTTAGCTCATTTTAAGTAAGTAGGAACAAGAGGGCAACACGGTGGCGCAGTGGCACCTCACAGCAAGAAGGTCGCTAGTTCGAGCCCCGGCTGGGTCAGTTGGCATTTCTGTGTGGAGTTTGCATGTTCTCCCCATGTTGGCGTGGGTTTCCTCTGGGTGCTCCAGTTTCCCCCACAGTCCCAAGACATGCACTGTAGGTGAATTGGGTAAGCTAAATTGTCCGTAGTGTATAAGTGTATGTCCTGGTCCTCCAGGCTGGGGTTTGAGCGTTGGGCTAACAACCCACCTCATAAAACTAGATGTTACAAAACACCAATATGGTGCGGCTAAATATCAACTTCGATATAAATTGCCCTGGGAGTGAGTAAGTAAGTAAATAGGAATTAACAAAACAACTAAATTATTTTCATATAGAAAAAAAGCCTTGCTATGTAAATATGCTAGACTAACTGACACTTGTCACGGCATTTACATATTATTTGACTTGCCTGGCTCTATTACCTCATTTGTAAGTCTCTTTGGATAAAAGCGTCTACTAAATAAATAAATGTACGGCTGAATCACTGACAGACAGTGCATCTCCAAAGTCATAGATAAATATACATAGATGCCTCATTGTCGTCAGTTTCTATGGGACACTACACAAAGCATATGAAAGAAAATCAAGTAGGCTTCTGCAACCCTTAAACTAAAATATGAACATCCATATCTACAATAGACTGCTTCAGATGATTTTACTAAACTAACACACTACAACAAACAAAGGCGTTAGCTAAAAAAAACATTAAAAATGTTCCATAGTTTAAAAGCTAGTAGGCATACTGTGCTAATATATACACACAAAAAACAAAGATATTTAATGGTAGAGCAATTTCTTTGGGAGTTTATAGCTTTTCAGTTTTTATAACCAGAAGTTGTGCAATGTTGTGAAAACTCTTACTGTGAAGACTTTTACTGTGAATGTTGACTGTCCCAAGATGGCGGACATGTTGACTCTTCTGAAGCAGTGGCATCTACAGTACATATCCAACTCCCAGTTCTAATATTGGCTTTACTCTTACAATATATACAAACTTTAAATAATTATTAATTATATTTAAAGATTAAAAATATATATATTTGGGAGTTTATATTTTTGCAGTTTTTACCAGAAGCTTTGGAATGTTGTGAAAAATCATTAACTTTTACAGTAAATATTGACTGTTCCAAGATGGCGGACATGTTTACGTGTCTGGAGCTGTGGCATCTACATTTCAAAGTGTCGAACTCCCAGTTCTAATATTGGCTTTACTCTAACAATATATCCAAACTTTAAACAGTAAAAGTAAAGCATTAAATACATCTAGAGGTAAAAAAATGTCTTTGGGAGTTTATATATTTGCACTTTTTATAACCAGAAGCTTTGGAATGTTGTAAAAACTCATTAACTTTTACTGTGAATTTTGACTGTTCCAAGATGGCCGACAAGTTGACGCGTCTGAAGCAGTGGCATTTACATTTCCAAGTGTCAACTCCCAATTCAAATATTGGCTTTACTTTAACAATATATCCAAACCTCAAACAGTGAAGTGAACACAATGAAGTGTGTTGCTCTTGATTATAAACAGACCATTTGTAAATCTGGAATCCTACATTATTTGTAATACTGTGAGCGCTCTTTCACAGACTCCGAATGCGTATCTTGGCATAACGGTGTTTATAAAGCGGACATGGACTAAATGGATTTGGATTAGTGCTCTGTCACAGTGTGACCTCTAAGACTCTCTGTGATTTGACCTGGATTTCTTTCTTTATGCCTCTTCCAGTTCTGCTGGCCTTATCTGGCAAACAAGCCTGCTAATCTGATCACGCAAATCCTTCTCTACATCAATCTACAGCTCTGTGCAGTGCTCTGGCCTGTGAGACGTGTCACTGCATGGCTGAGGCTCAAAACCAGGAAATGCTGGAGGAAAAAATAACTCAAATGCATTCACTGTATTTCCCCCAAACTATTTTAAGGAAAAGATAAACCTGTCAATACACTTTTCAGGTCATGCAGGATATAAAAATAAACTGAAACTTAAATGTTAAGATCTTTTAAAATCTTTAAGTTTTAACTTTTAAGTTAAAATGATTACACTTATATTTTGTTTTCCAGAAATGGCAAAAATTGTGCAATTATAACTGTATGATTATAAAAACATATAACAGCTTTTTGTTTTCCAAACATTCTCAATGATCAAAGGTTAAAATGATTACACTTCTATTTTGTTCTTCAGAAATGGCAAAAAAATCGTATAATTATAACTTATACTTATGAAGTATTATCACTTATACTTATATAAAAACATAAGTCTTTTTGTTCTCGAAAAATTGCTGAAATATTATTTTTTATTATTGTATATTTATAACTGTATAAAATTTATTAGAGCATATGGCAGTATTTTTACCTGTATTAATAAATTAGAATGAATGGATTTTCATTACATTCATATTTCTTGGTTGCTGAAAAACAGTCCAAATTTCTGGAAACCTGCATATTTGTTTACAACAAAACATTACTCTGAAAAGTTATACATATCCTACATGGGCATTTTGAGAGCTTTAAAACACTTGTAAAGTTTCTTTTTCTTACAAAAGCAGTTTTTAGACATTTGTTAGCTATCTCTTCCATGTTCACGTCCTATTTTTTTTACACAGTTGATTTAAATAGCTTTAACCGAGTGTTAATGAGCTCTGTGCTAATTTGTTAAGCTACTTCAACGGCTTCAAAAACGAAGTTTGTTCACTTTTACAAGGGTTTCACGTGTAGTTTCCGTAGACATAGCCTACTGGAAGCAGAAATATTCAGCTTGACTTGCCTCTTTTCTGAACTCCTCCCCTGATTGCAACCTACTATTGTCGCCGACGGAGCAAAACGCAACTCACCGCTAAAAAGTGTCCGAATCACCGCCAGTGGGTTGAACTCCTCCCCGCCTGAAACCGGCTCGACCAGCCGACTCGTTCATGTCGATCGATTATACAGCAACACATTTTGCTTCAGAAACAGAATAAACTTTCTCTCTGCTTGGATTGTTTCACTTCAGTCTACTTTAAAATGAAATCTGGCGCTTTTAAAACAAGCTCCTCTAACCCGGGCGAACTTTTTCTGAACTTTTCATGAAACTGAACAGAAACGGTTTGAGGAAACCGGACGAGAAGGACACATTATGGCAATATGTGGCAGACGGAGTCGCTCCAAGTTTATCCTGTACATTGTCGGGGCTTTTGTAGTGGGCTATTTAGTGTTTCACAGGAACACGCAGAGTGATGTCGGACTGGCGAAAATAAGAGAAGTGCCAGTCGAGCACAAAAATGTGGACGAGGAGTTTCTGAAGAGACCTGTTTACGAGAAGCCTGCTTTAGATGTAAACGCGCTGGGAGAGATGGGCAGAGCTGTTAAACTTGACCTGAGTGGGGAAGAGAAGCGAGAGGAGGAGGACAGCATCAAAAAACATCAGATAAACACTTATGTGAGCGATAGGATATCTCTACACCGCAGATTGGCTGAAAGATGGAACCCTCTGTAAGTGGTCATCAAGTTGCTTTGACAGATATTTCAACCTCTGCTGGTCATTGACTGGTTGGTTGGTGTAATGGTATTATATGGGTTTATTTGAATAGAACCAGGATGTAGAACAGGATACCGGGTAGTTTGTTTGGTTTAATCCATGACGAACCATAGGGAAGTGTGGAAAATGTATGTTTTGTAAACAGCCCCCGTCCCCAGTGTATTATGTGCGATTACTGATATAGGGAACGTCTGTAAAGTTTTAAAGGTGTAGAAAAGCGTTCAGTCACGTCTGAGGGTGCAGTTTTCAGTTACAAATGATACAGTATGACACAAAGGATGGTTTTACTCTCAAATTTGCTATTTAATTTTTTAAATAATAACATGCATCGAACCTCTTAATTATAGACTAAATAAAATCATATATAGACTACCCAACTCCAATAAAAAGTTCGTTTTTATAGTAATTTAGAAGCATGATTATTGTAGTCAACTAAAATCATAATTGAAAATATTTTATAAATATGTGCCAGTTTATTGTAAAATTATTATTTTATTAACATTTCTTTGTTGTTTTTGCATATTTGTTTAATGAAGCCCTTTCTATTTCATGACCATGACGATTAAAATGCATTGGTGGCATATACAGTGCTCAGCATATATGAGTTTATACTGTATTATTTTTAGAATGTGTACTTGTCTGTAGGCCTATTGCAATTATTTATTAATTGTTTGCTCGTGGATATTCAATGAGTAAACATGAATGAACTAACACGACCTGTCCATTCAGTTGTAGAAATCTGAAATATGACTACCTGAGCCTGCCTACTACATCAGTAGTGATCGCATTCTACAATGAAGCCTGGTCCACATTATTGAGGACCGTGCACAGTGTACTAGAGACCTCGCCTGACCTGCTGCTGAATGAAATCATACTGGTGGACGACTACAGTGACCGAGGTATCAACAAATGCTTATCTCAGGGTCATATATGTATTTTTATGCACAATTCTGCTTTGGGAAATCAATGAACTGCTCAGAACAAGCCACATATCAATCCTAGCAACCACATATCAAGTAGCTAATTAACTGACTTAACCATTGTTATAACACTGCAACCATAAAGATTGCCTGTGCAAACAATGCTTTAATTTTCTTCTGAATGTGACATTTGTAATAATTTCTGGCAAAACATGGAAGTCATTATTTTACTTGGACAAAATTGTGCCATTGTGTCATGTAAATTGGACAAAAACTCAATCAGGGTTATGAAAATATTGAAAAGAATAATAAAATGGGATTTTATTCATCATAAACAAATAAAGTGTCATACAATTATACTTCTCCCCAGTCCTCTCCAACAAATATGTACAAAAATAAAATCATACTATATTTAGAGCAAGACTTGTAATGAGTATATACATTTAATGGGTTCTTTTTCTGAAAACATTTATTTAATTTTATATAGCATATATCACACCTACTTATTGTATTTCTTATCCTTTTAAATGAAGTGAAGACTGCGCTATAATTAACCATGTCAGAAGCGAAAACAGAATGACGGGTATTATTTCCTCTGTACTTTATTTTTATCTGGTATGAAATTAATGTTACACATGGTATTTTAAGGTCACACCACAAAAATATCTTTGGCAAGAGCTTTTTCGAGTTTCACTGTGATTTTGATCCTCCAGATTATCTTCTCTTTGTGTTCCTTACATTACGGTAATATTGAACATGTCTGTAATATTCCTGCAGAAAGACTCCTCTTAAGATTGTGGGGTTTTTTCATGGTGTGCTAAAAGCTATTTTGATGTCTAATAAGTTTCCTTTTCAGTGGATGAACCGGGAGGACAGAAATGGCACCTCATTGTACCTAGTTTTAAAAAAAACACTTCACTGAATGTTTAATGTTTAATCAAAGTTGATCTTGAAGTTTTAATCAAAGTTGGTAATTTTTGCAAAGTGTCATGAGGGAAATGAAAAAGGTGTTTTTTTTAAGCAACACTGTTTGTGCTGCCCCTAAAAAGTAAATAAAATAGAATAAAACACATTTGTTAATTTTATTTGATGCAGACACCAAAATAAGAAATCATATCTTTGACTAGTCATGGGACGATAACCAGTTTCAAGGTTTACCGCGCTTTGAAAAAGTCAATGTTTTAAAACCGGCAATTTTTCTATTTAGTTTTTAGGGCAACAGAAAATTACCCTCCAAATCAAAAGCTACTGTTCCAAAATATGTAAATATTTCTTTAAATAAAATATATTGTGTTCAATGGGGCCAAAATGTGTTGTTTTTTACCCAGACATTTAAAAAGAGCAGCAATCACAATCCCGTGAAACCGTGATATTTTTATTCAAGGTTATCATACCGTTAGAATTTTATACAGGCCCATGCCTATCTTTGACCAATGTATCTATTAAATAAAAAACTAATAATAATAATATGAATGAATGAAGGCTTACCCAATTTATGCAGTTGCCTAATCTAACATTAATTCCTCTATTCCCTGTTTAACTTTAACAACGAACAGAAAAAATACCACTGGATGCTAATGGAAGAGTATTTTAATGTTTAACTGCTATTAGTTATGTTCGGTTTAATCAAATCGCACATTGTTACATCCGGCTCAAACACACGTGCTAAAACATATTTATAGAATCAAGGTTTGATTGTTATCAATGAAATAATACCACAGCAATAACATCATCTCAGCTCCACCCTGTGGTGAAACAGCAGGTTTTTCTTCATGCAAAAAGCTAGTTAGCATATTTCTGTTCCAAGATTTGGCTTCATCTTTGCCTGCAGCCTTTTACTGATTACATCTCATTAATCTGATCCCCAGAACACTTAAAGCAGCCGCTAGAGAATTACATCGCCAATCTGAAAAAGGTTCGTCTGATCCGAGCGAGGAAGAGAGAGGGTCTGGTGCGAGCGCGGCTTTTAGGGGCTTCCATCGCCACAGGGGAAGTGCTGACCTTCCTCGATTGCCACTGCGAGTGCCATGAAGGCTGGCTGGAGCCTTTACTCCAAAGGTGAGACTTTCTATAATAGACATAGGCCGATATTCAGTAATTCAGTATATTGTGATAATGAACATGCATATATATATAACTTTTAGAGTGGCTTTTTAAGAATATTCCAATTGTAACTGGCAGTGGTTGTTCATTACAGCACCAAATGCTTAAAGACTAAATAGACAATTTATTTTTAAACATATCTAATGTTTTTACAGGTTAATCTGGCCTATGACATTGACAATTCTTTGTCTATTTATGGGCCTTTTGTTCATTAAATCTGTACAGTAGATTCCGTTTGTTAACATCATTCAATTTAACTAAAGTCAATGTAATAACAACTACAAAAGCCTTTATTAATCGTAGGTCATGTTAATTTATTAGTTAATGTCTAATAAGTTGTAATTGTTTTATTCAGTTTTACAAGTTCTTGTAATGTTTTATTTGAACTCTAATATGGCCATTTCTAGCTTTTGATTTTATTACCTATTGTACTTTATCATCCTTCTGCAATTTGTTTAAAACTAGAGCTGCACGATATTGGAAAAATCTGATATTGCTGATTTTATTTTCCTTCGATAAATATTGCGATATGAATACAGTTTCACAAGATGGTTTGAATAGCTCTATTTGACCGTTTTCTGGGAATCCTAACAGTATTTAGGTAGAGAAATTGACTACTCACAATACAAAAAGATGCTTTTCTTATTTTGCTTTGTCTCGTTTCTAATTCAATTATTTGCAGTTTCTTAGATCAAGTAAAAGTATTGTTTTGTTGTAACCTTCAGAAGTCAGAGTTTTTCCTTAAAACATGCACAATTATTTGCAAATAGGGTAAATAAAATAATCATAACCTAGATATTTGTACTAGAAACAAGACAAAAAATATAAGTAAGAAAAACTTATATTCAATTCAATTCAAGTTTATTTATATAGCGCTTTTTACAATGTAGATTGTGTCAAAGCAGCTTAACAGGTTCTAGTAAAGTCCAGATTTCAGAGTTTAGTTCAGTTCAGTGTGGTTTAAGTTTCACTGCTAAAAGTTCAATACTGAAGAGCAAATCCACCGAAGCGCAGCTCCACAAGTCCCAATCCGAGCAGGACAGTGGCAACAGTGGCGAGGAAAAAACTTCACCAATTGACGAAGTGAAGGAAAGAAAACCTCGAGAGAAACCAGGCTATGTTAGGCACAATCATTTTTCTTCTGGCCAAACTTCCTATGTGGAGCTGCAGTCTAGGCGCCGGGGCTGGAGAAGCTGGACATCCATCGTGGAAGCTGCAGGTGTGGGTAGGGCACCAGCAGGAGGTTAGGTTGGCCCACAGGATCAAGCGTAGACTTGTTCATCACTGTAGCCTTTCAGGAATCAGTCTCATGCACTCCATTCCTCCATGGCCACCACGGTATCAGCTTGGGATATGGCCTGGTCCAGGATACCTTCGGATCATCTCTTCACAGGTCTAGGATCGCATCGATGGCGCTGCAAATCTGTAGGGACCTCGGGATGAGTATCCCCAGGTGGAAATAGAAAATAAAGAAAATATTTAGCGTAGCTGCTGTTCATAGTGCATTTAAACCAGAAAGAAAATGGATTGTTACCGATGAAAATAGCAGTTTTAAAACAAATATGTAAAGCATATGAGCTGGTGTATTAAGACAGGAGGAGTACACTAATACACCATACCGTTATGCGACGCATTGGGTGTATGCTTTACTAAAAAGATAAGTCTTTAATCTAGTTTTAAATTGAGAGAGTGTGTCTGAGCCTCGGACATTATCAGGAATGGCCTTAAAAATAATGGCCTTAAAAATGAATGCAAATTATAAACTTTTACTCTGTTTTGGTTAAAGTTAGCAGTGGCTATACAAATCACATGTGTTTTGTGGCTCCTGGTCAACTATGATTCTGACTCAACATGGCATATCTTGCAATGTGACTATTGCGGATGCGCACATTGCAATATCAATGCTGAAACTATATATTGTGCAGCCCTATTTAAAACATTTATTTACTTTAAACATGTATATGCAATAAAGAAATAGTATTTTTTGGTTATTACATCTGTTAAAGGAACTTCTTTTGCAGCTTAGGTCAATATCGTGATAATACCATATATATAGTGATAAAAACAATTACTTGCAAACAAGATAATTGCTAAAAAAAATTGATACCAGCAGAAGCATAGTGCACAAGCATGCATGGTGTAAGGAATAATTGAGAATGGGCCTAGGGTTATTGTCTAGGAAAAAAGGGTGTACATTATTTTCTAAGAATTCGATGAACCAGAGTTAATTATACTGCTTATATTACAGTCAGCACACCTAAATACATTGTTCAGTGATTTTATCCTCATACATCTCCAGCCTGCAGTACTGGTTTCTTACACATCTCATCCAAAACCTTTTGTTTTGATTTGATTTTTGACGGTTGTATGCTGTGAAATAAATAATTTGGCATAGTAATATAGAACTGTAATTCGACCTGTCTAGAACTTCTTTAGCTATGCGTTTATCTGATAAAGGTAACATGCGTTTATCTAATAATTGCACATCTGAAATGGTTAGTTCACCTAACTATTAAAATTGAAATTAAAATTATATCCTCACTCTCATATTGTTCCAACCCCCTGAGACCTTCATTCAATTTTTCAATATTGAAAATATTTAAAAATATATCAAATATTACTCAAAACAGACCATATGTCAAATATTATATACAAATATAAATATTACCAAGCTACGAGAACACTTTTGTTTGTACATATGTGTTCGCAAAAAAAAAAAAAAAAAGACTTTTATTTAACAGTTTCTTCTTCTGAGTGTCAGTATAGGGCATGCGTTAACAAATAACAAAACCGCAATTAATAGCATCATTTTCATTTTTGGGTGAACTAATCACTGAACCTTTATTAACCAATCAGAATCAAGCATTTAGTACACTGTAATAAAATGCTGGGTTCCACACAATCAATTTGTGTTGGGAAAACATGAAGGAATTAAGTTAACTTGTTCATTTTTACAAATTTAAGCGGATTGAACATAAAACAATTAAGTCTTAAAAAACCTCAAGAATTGGGTTGTTTCAGCTCAATTTAAATAAGTGTTTAAGTAGTTTAAACAAACAGCAAAATCTTTTTTGTGTGTGTGTGTGTGTGTAGCCCTATATTATAATGCTGTATAAATGTGCTCTATATGCATTATTATTATGACCAAATGCTGTGCTTGCCTGGTATTTTAATTTGCATAACAAACTTTGCATGCTTTTTTTAAGTCAGAGCTCAACATTTTGTTTTATGAGTATTTATGTAATCCACTTTTTCTCTCTCTAAATCCTGTAGAATAAAGGATGAGCCTTCAGCTGTGGTGTGTCCAGTCATTGACGTCATAGACTGGAACACCTTCCAGTACCTGGGAAACCCAGGAGAACCTCAGATCGGAGGATTTGACTGGCGATTGGTGTTCACGTGGCACTCTATCCCAGAACATGAGCAGAAACGCAGAAGTGCCGCCACTGATGTTGTCAGGTCTGTGCTTTATAGTGGCTTCTGGTGGATTTTTATTTTTTGATCTCTCTCCAATTTAAATACAACACCACAGGACATAGATATGTTCTATTTAACTTTTTGGTTGGTATGTCATTAGGTTTTGAGGGTTATTTTGTATTTGTAAAATATTAAGTTGTGTATCCCGTCTGGGCCAAAATTCCTAAGAATGTGTTATGAGGGTTAACTATGAAACAACATTAAACCCTGCTCTTATACTTATCCTCAAAAATACATTTCCATTTATTTATTTAGCAGATACTTTTATTCAAAGTAAAATACAAATGAGGGTGGCGCGGTGGCAGAGTGGGTAGCGCTGTCGCCTCACAGCAAGAAGGTCGGCTGGGTCAGTTGGCATTTCTATGTGTAGTTTGCATGTTCTCCCTGTGTTTGCGTGGGTTTCCTTCTGGTGCTCCGGTTTCCACCACAAGTTCAAAGACATGTGCTATAGGTGAATTAGGTAAGCTAAATTTGGCGTAGTGTAAGTGTGTGAATGAGAGTGTATGGGTGTTTCCCAGTGATGGGTTGTAGCTGGAAGCGCTCTTGCTCAGCACTGTGGACATTGCTTTAGATATATCGTTTTGTATTATTTTTAGTCCTTTGGGATGCAAAACACGTAGTCAAATATTTTGCGGAACAGATCCACCACTTTTGATGCTCATAAATTAGCATAAATGTCCTTGTGCTGCACATATTGGGAGGTTTGCTGAAGGTGGCAGTTGACATGCAGCGAGGGGTTTGCATCTTTAATAAACTATGACACTTTGTGTTCATTGAAAAGTAAGAATAATTAATAAATCCATATGAAACAGTCCCTTAAAAGTGACTTCGCATCTTCAGTTTGGCCTCAGGCACGCTTTGCACTTACCCCGGGCACGATTCAGATAGCCTAGTGTGAGTGCACCCTAAAAGAAGCACTTCAAATTTTCAGAGAGCAGCAATATATAGACCCCATGACAAGACTAATTAAGACTAATTACACACAAAAGAAATAGTGTGTCTCCTACAGGTGATTTACCAATCCCACTGACCTGTGTGAAACGTGGAGTATTTATAAGAAAGTGTCTGCTTCATATGGAGAGGAAAAGAGTGTGTCTTTAAGTAGATCTGCTAAAACATTTGTCTCCTTGTTTTGATCCAGGTCTCCAACAATGGCTGGGGGTTTGTTTGCCGTCAACAAGAAGTACTTCCTTTACCTGGGCACATATGACACAGGAATGGAAGTCTGGGGTGGAGAGAACCTGGAGTTTTCATTTAGAGTAAGTTTGTTTTGTTACTTCAACTGTAATATTTTCCGTATCATTTCACTCCAAGTTTTGGTTTTCTGAGGAGTGAAAGCCTTTGGGCAGATGGTCACCAGCCTTGTCTGAAATCTGTGTGATGAGTCACACAAGGTTAGGAGGATGGTCAGCGCCTTTATTAAGTGTCTGCCAGATAGCCGGATGACTAAAGTGACCTTTAATGTTTATGCAGCATTTACTTACTCATAATTCCTCTGATTACTCAGCTCATCCCCTAAAGGACCCCAATGCTGTTACATAGCCTGCAATGGTTCACTTGTGTTTTGGGTGCATTGAGCGCCAGGTGGTGTATTTTAACCAGATTCCAACAGGAAATGTCACAAACACCAGACAGCAGCTCTGGCGATGCAACATGACAGCATGTTTGTTCCTTAAATCAGTAGCTCAGTTCCAAAAACTACTGATCTGCCTGCACAAGCAAAATCCTACAAACCTTAAAAGTGTCTAGGTTTAAAGATAAAGGTTGCATTTTGGAAAGTGCATTGACTACAAAAATAGAGAGAAGTGCATTATGGGATTGCATTCAATGTAATAGTTACTAACCCTAACCCTATAATAATGACATATCATTATTGCTTCACTTCTGCTGTGACAGTGTATCGCATCTTCTACTGAGGAGTGTTTACACCTCATCCGCTGACCATGATATAAACATTTTAAAGGTGCCCTTTAAAGAAAATCGACTAAGCCTAGGGTATACCTAGGCTTAGTGAAATATTAATGGATCAGTATATGGAAAAGGAATACAGTGACCCTCAGACGCCATTGTTTCCTCCTTCTCAATTAAAATCCACAAGTGTAAAACCCTAATGGATTACAGGCCAATCAGAACACCAAACAGACTGTTGCGTGACTCACGGGTTTTATTAAGTATGTCCTTGTTCTGAATACATCATTTTATTTTTTCTTGTCATTGACATTTGGCTTTTTAGGATAATATGTCTATAAATTGTTTATATATATATATATATATATATATATATATATATATATATATATCACTATATCACAAGTGGACGTTTGACCATTTTCAGCTGAAAACATTTAATCAGTTTGCTTTCTTTTGCCTGATTATTTTAATGTCATTACATAAATAAATGATTAAAAAAGCTAAATAGCATTTTTTTAAGGAAAATTTTATATGTAAGAAATATCATTATTGCAATACTAAAAAAACAATATTGCATATTTTGTCCAGTATCATGCAGCCTTGTTTATTTTGGATAAAATGCTTCCTGCAGATTACAAACAGTTAATATATTTCCTGTCTTGGTGTCTTTTATTCAGATCTGGCAGTGTGGTGGGAGCCTGGAAATCCATCCTTGCTCTCACGTGGGTCACGTCTTTCCGAAGAAAGCGCCCTACTCGAGAAACAAGGCTTTGGCCAACAGTGTGCGAGCGGCAGAAGTCTGGATGGATGATTTCAAAGAGGTGTATTACCACCGCAGCCCTCACGCACGTCTGGTACGCCTACTTGTGTTGTCTGTTGCATAACTCTGCTTTTGTTTGTTTAATCTATCTTTGAGATTAGTGTAAATCAACCAATCAAGCAGTCTTTGTTTCTTTATTCAGATAAAAGTGCTGTATAAAAGCCTAATTAGGGTAATTATGTTACCTAAGCAAACTACTGTACTTTATATATGCAACTCGTTGGACAATAGTTGTTTGTTCAGTAGTCAATCGAAGAAAGAAAAACAATATTAAAGGGGCTAATAATATTGACCTTACCAGTCTGGCAACCCCTGATAACTCATAGACTAAGCCAAAGGAAAATAAATGAATGAAAAGTGGTAGTGCTAGGTGGCAGAGCAATTCCCTTTTCGTATAGAGTAGAAATTAGACTAGAGAGTACTAGTAATAGAGTGTCAAGTATTGACAAAGTAAAGGCAGAATAAAAAAGGGTTGTTTTTCCTTAATTATATTAATCAGCCATGTGTGGCAGCCAATATATTGTTCATCCCTTTATTAAATCTCAAGAAAACTAATGTGTGTTTTTAAATTTAATCTTATACTGTTTTTTAATTGGTTACTCCCAAAGTCCCAAGGAAGCTGGCATGGCATTAAAACTCCAACTAACCAACCAATCAGCCTTTTTTGCACATATCCACACCCACCTTCACACAATCTGCTGATATGCTCTGAATGAGTGACATTTAGCGGGTGGGCTGAAACACCTCAGGTGACATTCTGTGTGCTCGGTGTGAAATTACTCCAGAGAAGTGGCAGCTCTCTGCGTCCCTGTTTGTCATTCACAATCCCCACCAAGCCCTGTAGTTAAAGAGAGAGGTGCTCTCTGTGACAGATCAGGTAACCCTTTTCTCTCTGAACCTCGGAGATGCTGCCAGATTGGCACCACCAACTAGAAATCCATCTGATGTGATGCCAGCAGATAAGGCGCTCTCTCTCTCTTTGGGTATAAACCACAGGCAAACGCTAGCCTTGCCAGCGCGGATCAGGTTTGACAACCTTCATACTTCGCTTCCACGCAAATTCGTAAGAGGATCGGTCTCTCTTTCACCCTCTGAGTCTCACGGCATGCTTTATTCATGACCCAAATCTCTGTCAATTGCGCAACCGAGTCCTAAAGATCAACAAAGTTAGGCTGTGTGATGGATCTCGGTGATCAGAAAGCTTAATTTGACAGCTGCTTGATTGACCGCGTTACTGGACAGCGTGTATCCGCCTCAGGACTGAACTCTGATCACAGACAGATCATCAATGGGTGTGATGTTGTGCCACCCGGCTGGCGCTCGCAGCGGGGCCGTGTGTTATTGATGATTCGCTATCAGGTTGGATAATTAGAAGCAGAGTTTCTGTCATTTGTCTGCTGAACTTCTTCGACAGAGCTCTAACTCCAGCAGATGTTTCGCATAAAGCTTCATATCTCTGGCTCCGCTGTTCAGACCATCATTCATCAGTCATTTTTGCCTGACAGGTCATTATGAGGCCACAAACAAACACTGGAACTTGGCCTTTATCAGTCTTGTTTGCTGAGGTGGGGTGGTGACATTATTTTGTGGAAGGACACAAAAGGAAACCGCAGTAGGGTAATTGCGTCAGAATGCTTAAAAACAAGATGATGCAGTTTGATGAGAGGTTTAGTTTTATATGATGCTTTTGGGAAAACGGTTGATGTAGAATGAAGAGAGTGCTGTTTAAACAGTTTTCTCAAATTGTATTTAGTAAGCAAGCTCATACTTAATGGATTGCTTTGGAACTGTTCACACTAGAGACAAATATTTGTACAGTCAAATATTTTATATAGATTTTTTTCTTTACAAAGCTTAGTCCAAACTTTGTCTTTGTTTTACAAAGAACACAATAACTAATGGCATACAGGGTTCCCATAGGTCATGGAGTTTCTGGAATAGCGTGGTATTTTAAAAGGTGTATTCCAGACATTAGAGGTCAGGGAATATCAGGGAATTTGTTTGTCATTTTAATTTTTACTTCTCATTTATCAAAATTATTACTTTTATATACTGTGTTTTTTTAATCACATTATTTCATGTGTTTTGCCTACTGTTATGGATAGGCTGTTTTTTCATTGCTATTTTAATTGTTTAATCAAATGCAGTCACCGGTCGGTAGCTGTATGTGTGTGGCTTTTTTTCTGCTCAGTGCTCAACCAGTCTCTACTGGATAATGTGGGGAAAATGCCTGATTATTGCGGCCTAATATGACTGATAATATTGGAGATAAAATTTGTTGCATTATTTTTGCCATTTATTGTGTTGTTTTGCTTTGAAAATATACACAAATTTACAAGTCTTCATTCTTTTTGAACTGAAGAACCATTGGCCTCTAGATTATAAAGGGAACACTGAAAGAAAGAGAGAGAAAGTGTTTACCTCTTGACTCTAAAGCCTACTGAATGACTGAAATCATCAAATCTCTTCAACAATAATATTAAAAAAATCATGTAAAAATGTCAAATCGATAAAAAGAATGTAGCCTTGTTCTGGCTGAATGTGCATTGTGATCATTTTGCATGGCGCATATAATTTGGGTCACACACCTAGAGAGAAATGCAGTGCTGTGCCATGTCTATGACAACTCGAGGTGGTGCAGAAGGAATTTGAACAGTGTAATAGCTGGCCAAAATGTGCTGAAAATCTGCGGCGATTAAAAAAAATGTTTAAGCTCCTTTTGAGCCATTTGCTTGATTTTGCACTGAATTTGGCAATCCCAGAATCAATCTGCTCAACATAACAACTGCCTGTTTTTCACTATAGGTAATGAGTTTTCAGCTTTTAGTCAGTTAAAAATCAGGTAATTTGACATATGGCTTAGAGTGAACCCTGGGCATATGAGTTTTCCTGTCACATTCGTTTAGGTGTCAGGTGTTCAGTTTGATTCATAACACAAAAAAAATTACATCATTAAAATAGTAGCAAGTAAAGAACCTTTTTTCCTATAGGTAAAACCTCATCCTCTGTTGAAAGTTTGCTAAAAAATGCAATTTATGCATATATAATAAAATATAAAAAAATATTATATCTTGACCAATGCTAATGAAGTAACCTTACAGTTTCAAAAAACAAACAAACTGGATGCACTAAAATATCTCCAGTAAAACCAATCATTTTATGCTTGTTTGCAGGAAGCTTATGGAGATGTGACGGATAGAAGGAAACTCCGAATGCGACTTCGCTGCAAAGATTTTAGATGGTTCTTGGATAACATCTACCCTGACATTCAAGTCCCTGAAGACAAGCCTGGAATGTTTGGCATGGTAAGAAGAGACAAATTATATTTACATGCACAGCCACAGATATATAACAGCATAACTTCCGAAGCAGAAATGTTATAATGTGGAGCATTTAGCGCTTGTGTCCATCAAAGAATTCCCAAGCTGAGTTTTTTTTTTTTTTGCTGTTTTTTTTAAATGTACAACTCTGGGTCCATTTAATTAAAATGCCACCAGCATAGAGAGGATCTGAGCATGTTTTATGCTTTTATTCGTTTCTTAAAAGCTCCGACAGTAGGAGAAGCGTTCACAGCTGATTGTTTTTGGAACAAGGCTGATGTATTCAGCACTTCGGGTGGACACGCGCCCTTAGCTGCCAACTTATCCAGCATATGTTTTACGCAGCGGATGCCCTTCCAGCTGCAACCCATAACTGGGAAACATCCATACACACCCATTCACACTCATACACTACGAACAATTTAGCTTACCCTATTCACCTATACTGCATGTTTTTTTTGGACTTGTGGGGGAAACCGGAGCACCCGGAGGAAACCCACGCAAACACAGGGAGAACATGCAAACTCTACACAGAAATGCCAACTGACCCAGCCGAGCCTCGAACCAGCGACCTTCTTGCTGTGAGGCGATTGTGCTACTGCGCCACCGTGCCCACTGCGCCAACTTTGCTTCCCAAACACTAGAATATGAAAAAAAATTGGACTGTACTCTATAATCAAAATGTAAAATGTGATGTTTTGTTTTTTTTCCAAAATGTTTGTCTTTTCTTTAAATAAGACAAAAGAAAAATACTGACAAAAAAATTATATTAAATTTGCAGCGCATGCACTTGAATGCCATAACTTTCTGCCCTTGTTTAAGACTTTTAAAGATTAAGACTTATAATTATAAATTATCCACAGAAATCCTACAAAATCTGAAAAAAATTCTCAAAACAATTCTCAAAACAAATTCTCAAAAAACCCCAAACATTCGCCTATGGGAATATAAATAATTCAATATTTAAAATATTTAAACATTTTATTCATTTTAACATTTCACTCATATTATGCTGATAAAATAATTTTTGATTTTAAATGTTTTCATTAAAAAAAAAAACAATACTTCTAGACACTATTGTATGTTTATTTGTCTGTTCTCAATTGTAGTTGAAGAATAAAGGAATGACCAACTACTGCTTCGACTACAACCCGCCTGATGAACATAAGATAGCCGGTCACCGGGTAATCCTTTACCCATGTCACGGCATGGGACAAAACCAGGTAACTTTGATTCTCTCACTAACAAAAGATGCATGCTTCTCTGATTAGCATTAACTGCCACACAATATACAGAGACTCTGATGCGTCCTCAGGAATATACATCAAAGTGTGTCTCACAGCTGTAATGTATTATTAAGACAGCAGTAAATAGAGTGTTGTGTACTCCAGAGCACACTTGTTTTTAAGGCGACTCCAGCCGCCTGGCACAGCGGCGTGACTTCATTCGTCTTCTCTCTGTGGGGCGGCAGAGGAACCCTGGAGACTTATCAGTGAACAATATCAGCCATATGTACAGCACAACAACACTCTCCTAATGGATTCTCTTTGAGGAGACGAGAAATGTTTCTGTCTCTCTTCTGTTTCTGTCTGCTTTGGTCATTCCTGTTGCATAGTGCCTTTTGAGACTTAATTTAAAGAAGTATTTCTGTAAAAAAGGCACAGCAGACTTTCAGAAATGTCTTCTGATTAAGAAGAGACAACTTTATTAAATAATATATTATTATTATTATTATCATTATAAAGTTTCCCCTGGGAAAATGTTAGGGTTTATTTTCTTGTTAATTAATTGATGGATTATTATTTATTGATTTTTTTATTATTTTCATTTAGTTTCTTTGTGAAGATGGTATTAATCTAAAACGCACTATTAGTTTCGTAATACATCTTAGCAACTGCATAGCAACACTCTAGCAACTATCCAGAACAACCTAGCAACCGCCTTTGTGCTCTTGTAACACCTAGTAGCAACCACAAACATTGCTGTAGAAATTTCATAGCAACACCCTAGCAACAACACAACATCATCTTTAAAGTCATCCAGAGTACTGTAACAACCGCTGAGAATACCATAACTACACTCTCTAGCAACTATCCAGAACAACCACCCAGAGTGCCCTATTAACACCCAAGTAGCACCCTAGTAACAACCGCAAACATTGCTGTAGAAAATTCATAGCAACACACTAGCAACAACACAACAGCATCTTTATAGTAACCCAGAGTACTCTAGCAACCACTGAGAATACCATAGCAACTGCATAGCAATACTCTAGTGACTATCTAGAACAACCTAGCAACTGCCCAGAGTGCCCTAGTAACATCCTAGTAGCACCCTAGTAGCAACAGCAAACATTGCTGTTGAATTCATAGCAACACACTAGCAACAACACAACAGCATCTTTACAGTCACCCAGAGTACTCTAGCAACCACTGAGAATACCATAGCAACCTCATAGCAACCTTTAGGGTGCACTCACACTATGCTATTCGAACCGGGCGCTGTTCAGTTGGCCGGCCCTGGCCCCTTTGGAAGAGGTGTGCCAGAGCAGGGTTCGGTTGGGCTTTGGCGCGTTACCCTTGTAGTGTGAGTGCAAAGCGCACCTGAGCCAGAAACTGAAGACGTGACGTCACTTTTAAGGGACTGTTTCATATGGATTGATTAATTATTCTTACTTTTCAATGAACACGAACTGTCATAGTTTATTAAAGATGCAAACCCCTCGCTGCACGTCAGCTGCACCTGCAAACCTCATAATATGTGCAGCACGAGGACTTTTATGGTAATTTATGAGCGTCAAAAGTGGTGGATCTGTTCAGCTAAATATTTGACTGCGTGTCACTGCATCCCAAACGAGAGCGCTTCTCTTCCTGTTAAACTGAACAGTCGCATCCTCGATGACGTAAGCATGCTCCAGTTCGGAAGGCAAAATGCAGTGTGAGTGCAGGTCATTGAGATAGAGGGGAGGGGGGACAAGCGTGCTTCGGCACAGTTCAAGGCAACTGTACCAAGTGTGAGCACGTTTTTAGACCCACCCAGAATTCCCTAGCAATTGCAGAGCAACACCCTAACAACCTTTTAGAATACTCTAGAAACAGCATTGCAGCTAAAGCTGTGCTTTTAACATTCTGTAAGGGGTCTACAGATGGAAAAATAGCCATTCTTGACTAATTCTGGCACATTTTATAGTAATGTTTATTAATGTGCATTTGACCCTGTAAACAAGTAAGCTAAACTAAACAGTACATCCCAAGGGCTCATTCACACAGAACACATCTTTGTGTCTAAAAATGCATGGCGCATCGCTCAGGAAACTGACACTGATGAGTGGTGCTGTGTGTAAATTTGAAGTAAAAAAAACAACAAAACTTATGTTTGCATTGCTTCAAAAGTTTTGAGATGCGAGCGTAACGGTCACACACTTCCATCAGGCTCGATTTTACACTGTATAACAATGGAAAAGAAGCACTTTGGAATGGAAAAATGCATTTAGTGAGAATGAGCCCTAATTTTATGCACCCAGAAACCTACCTGAGTACCCTAGCAACTGCATAGCAACACCCTAGCAACCACCAAGAATACTCTAGAAACTGCATAGCAACACTCTAGCAACCTTCTAGAATTGTGTCTATCTACTTTTCATTTCTGGTGACAGTTCTTCGAGTACTCCACACTCCAGGAGATCCGCTACAACACGAGGGATCCTGCAGGCTGTGTCATAGCTGATCCCATCTCCACATTCCTCACCATGAATCTCTGTAGCAAACCCAGAGAAGCTGTGCCCGAAGACCAGAAGTTTCTTTTCAGAGAGGTGAGATCACTACAGCATGCATGAACACAAATGGGTGTATGACTTTATTTTTCTGTTGAACACAAAAGGAGATATTTGAAGAAAGCTGAAAACGCGTAACCATCGAACTCTGGAGTAGGGAATCCAAACACTATGGAAGTTGATGGGAACAGGATTTAAGCTTTTTTCAGATGTCGTCTTTTGTGTTCAACAGTACTCTGGTCTGTTATAAAAATTAGAAAATAATGCACACCTTAATCACCATATGCATAGTCAATTCAATTCAAGTTTATTTGTATAGCGCTTTTCACAACTATTGTCAAAAGCAGCTTTACAGAAGGTGCACATTATTGCATTACAATCAAATTCAGAATATGTCAGGTTATTAGTTACCATAACTTTATTAGTTACTAATAACTTTAATTAACTAGTAACTAGCTTTTAACAGTTAAAGTAGTTATATATATATATAAACATAGTATAGCATAGCATATAGGTGATGTCTATGTGTGCATGTTCAATAAAATGTATTAAAGTTGCATTATGTAAGTTTGACACCCAG
>CAIGQW010002378.1:5432601-5446727 GCA_903798125.1 Danio choprae
TATCTATCTATCTATCTATCTATCTATCTATCTATCTATCTATCTATTTCTGTCTGCATAACATTTGATTAATTATCTAACAGAAATGGCTGTTACTAACAAGGTTAAATCTGGCAGTCAAAAAAAAAGCTGTGAATTAAAATGCTAAATGCACTTTTCATATATTCACTTCTGATGGCCCCATATACACTGCCTGCCATTAGATATTCCAGTATTTCTATTAATGTAAAACCGAAAAGGAGATCTTAATGCACTTTGTGTCTGGTCGGCTTTACTCTTCTCAGAGAGCAAACACATCAGCGCTCCATCACCAATCCATACTGCTAAGTGTTTCAAATCGTCATTAGCCTTGTCTGTCTATGAAATTTCATTCCAGCCATTTAAGTCAGACGCCCTTTCTGGAGCAAACATGCCTCCCCGCCTTGGATTCAGTTCATTCCGTAATTAGTGGTTCTGGACCTGGAGCAAAGTAAGGGGAAGGACATCCATGGTTCATAAGTGGTAGGCTTCATTAGTGTGTGAGGAACGCATGCTTCTCGGAGAAAGAACTGTGTTAAAGTGTCACACTACTAGCTCCAGGAGCGAAAACAATGAGCTAATGCATAGATCTAAATATAGAAACATGCTGTTCAAAACCGCAGACAAATCACTCCACCCTGATTTACTGATACAGTAAATGCTTGTAAAATACAATGAATATTGATATACTGTCAGCTTCTTAAATGTAACAGCTTCTGTAAAAATTAAAGGGATAGTTCGCCCAAACATAAATCATTTATTTACCCATGACTTGTTCTAGACCTTTTTTATTGTTGTTGTAAAAACAAAAAACCACAAGCCAATAATTAACCTATATAAATCAAAAAAGCTTTTTACTGAAAATAAAAACTAAATATTACAACTTCTAAACACCAATTTCAATATCCCCAAAAAACAGATATACTGATTTATTAGCTACATTTAAAGTCTGCGTCTAGCAAAATTTGCTGAGACTTTTGTTTTGGTTTGTTGATGTACGTCCAGCTAAAATGGAATATTAAGTAAGGGGTGAGGCCTTCTTTTTTAACATCATTGCATCATAGCAAACTAATGGTAAGTGGGATGTAGTTAAAAAATATTTTGTCTGAAGTCATCAAACCGACATCAATAGAAAAAGACAGCCACTCCAAAAGCAGAAGCAAATGTTCAGATGTGAAGATTACCAAAACAATTATTTATTTTTCAGTGGATTAACTTACATGGATTAATTGTTCATGGAAAGAATAACAATGTGCGACAGCAAAATAAACATTGTCAATTTTGACTTCACATGGACTTTAAACAACAAGCCCAATTATAACTGGACATGGCAACACAGCAAGAGCACTTCACTTGATGATAACCGCCGACCAAAACAAGTTGTTGTAATATTACATTTTTGGATGCCAGATGTGTGAGATATCAGAGCATTGATATGATTTGTGTTCCAATCACACATGGAATGACAGTTTATTCGATTTACTTATGTCAATGCTGTTGCCACTTCTCAAACTTCACAACATGTACTAAATATTTGTGTACATAAACTTACTAATCATATCCTATTGCTTATCTGCCCCAATGCAGGCCTTTCCACTGTTCATCTCCAAAAAAGCAGTGTTTTACTAGAAGCCCGATACTTATTTACCTGCCTTCATGGACTGCAACTCCCTCTTGTGTTTCAGCCTTTGTTGATTCCACATGTGGCTTTGCTTCAAAAGAACTGTGTTTGCAGAGACGGCAGAAACCAAATCTGCTCGAACTGAGAGCTGTAAGGTAAACAAAGTATTTGGTTGAAGGTCACACATGTAACTTACAAAAAAAGTCAATTTAGTCAGAATTGTAAAGTAAATTATGGCCATATGTGCCTTAAAAGCGACATATATTATTAGTAGATCTACTGCCTGAGCTTGAAAGCAAGGCATAGAACAGCATTCCAGAGTATAATAATTTCATGCTCATACAATATGAATCAGTGTCTTTGCTGGTTTGGCCACGGCCCTGAGGGGACTTCAGCTCCTTTGGTTTCAAATCATCATTCAGTGTGTTTGTTTTAGTTTTTTTCAGACACACTTTTATTATAATTTTTTCCCCTGGATAAATTGTATTGTTAATATATGCTAAATATATTTTGTAAATGTTAGGCACAGAAAATTATATTTCAAAATGCACTGTATCTCCAACCTCGCAATAGAATGCGGACGGAGGTCTAATGAAACTATTATTTAAAATGAAAATGATTTAGAAGAAATGCATTTGAAAATAGTTTACAGAAATATAATGTATGTTCAACTGTACACATTATGTACAGCCATACAAATAGATTTTTTGTCCGTTTTGTCATTTTTTTGAAAGAAATGTTAAGTGTACCCCCTGCTTTTGGATTTTAGACATCAATTTTTTTCAGATGTTCTATATTATGTATTACAAATAATTGATTTCTATTTAAAAATATATACTTTCATGAATACACAAAAACGAACAAATGTATTTGTAGAAAACATTTGTATATTTATTTTTTAAATGTATATATTTTAGTAAATATATATTTTTAGCATTTTTTTTTGTATATTTTTAAAATGAAATATATATACAGACACAGACAGACAGACACGCACGCATGCACGCACGCACGCACGCACACACACAGACAGTTCTGAAAAATAGTTGGCCCCTTACTGATTTCTTTGCATGTTTGTCATACTTTAATGTTTTAGATCATCAAACAAATTCAAATATTAGTCAAAGATAACACATATAAACGCATCAAGTATTTTTGAAAGGAAGGTTTTTATTATTAAGGTAAAGCAATATCCAGAACTACATAGCCCTGCGTGAAAATGTATTTGTCCCCTAAACTTAATAACGGGTTGGGCCACCCTTAAGGCTGATTTATACTTGTGTCAAGAGCACGTGTATGGTCCCGTGCAGACTTCGCGCTGTCGTATAGCCCTCTCCGTTGCTGACGCCGACGCTGATGCGCACCTCTTAAAAGAAATTAACTACACGTCGCAACGACGAGTAGCGCAAGCTCTGTGATTGGTCGGCTTGGTAGCAGTAACAAGCGTGGGCGGTGTTGAGAGAGCCTTGAGCCCAATGGAGCGAGCGTTTAGAAGTGTCGAATCCCGTGAAGAAGCTCCAGATGGAAACTTTTGTTTTGTGTTTACCTTATGATTAAAGCTGTTGCATGTCCAAAGGTTCCCGCCTCTGAATGAGTTTTGGCCACTCGTAGCGTTCAGAAAAACAAAACACCTGCGAAGAAACTCGACACAGGAAATATATATATATAAAATACTGCTAGCTAGCATTTTGGAAGTGTTATTGCAGAGCAACACAAACAGCACGAAGTATAAATACACGGCTAGGTGCAAGACAGGTGCTGTGGGTCACTTCAATCACTCTACGCAGAAGTATAAACCAGCCTTTTGCAGCAACAACTGCAATCAAGTCTTTTGGATAACTTGCAATGAGTCTGTTATAGCACTGTGGAGGAATTTTTGCACACTCATCTTTAGAGAATTGTTGTAATTCAGCTTCGGTTAATCCGGTTTTTGAGCATGAACCGCCTTTTTAAGGTCATGCCATCTCAACTGGATTCAGGTCAGGACTTTGACTAGGCCACTCCAAAGATTTTTGGAGCCATTTTCACATCACTGACATAATTATTAGCCATCCTGATTAAATAGTTTGCTTTTATAATTGCTTTTATTTTAGCCAAGCAGGAGGGCTAATAATTTTTAATTCAACGGTATATATACAATACCTGATATATATATAGCCTGACTGATTCTGAATACAAAGTGAAGGCAGATGGAGATGGAGCCCATGAATTTCAGTGTTTTTGAGGCTGAAAGACTTGAGAATGACCTGATGCCTGCAGGGCTGATGGAGAGAGATGTGTGGCGTGGGTTGGATGGATGCAGGGTTAATTGTCCTGAACCGACAGCCACCGTGAGTGACTGAGGACAACACCGTTCACTTCTACATGTCATGTGAAGCTTCTGACATCCGTGCAGTATTTCAGGAGCCTTCAGACCAGTCACATCACAGCCGGATCCAAGTTCCAACGAAGCAGCCCAGACCTGTCATTATTCAGCTGGCTGGAAAAGACTTGAAAGGGTGGGAAATAATCAGATTTCTTGGAGAGATTCTGGTGATTTATCTTTTAAATAATATGTAAGGGGTAAATAATATAATTATAATAACATATAAAATTATTTAGTGAGCATATCATGATTGTCAACATGTGGTTAGATAGTGTACCTTTCAGCAGACGTTTTTTACATGAAGTCTCAGTTTTGCATTTTTCATGAAAATTGTTACTGTTGTTACTTATCTAATGGGTAACGTCACTGAAGATCATTGTGTTTCTCACTGGTGATTCATTTGTTACTGTTTTTTCCTCTTACATTTGTTTTTGAGATATGTAATATTCAATTCAATTCAATTCAAGTTTATTTATATAGCGCTTTTTACAATGTAGATTGTGTCAAAGCAGCTTAACAGGTTCTAGTAAAGTCCAGATTTCAGAGTTTAGTTCAGTTCAGTGTGGTTTAAGTTTCACTGCTGAAAGTTCAAACACTGAAGAGCAAATCCACCGAAGCGCAGCTCCACAAGTCCCAATCCGAGCAGGCCAGTAGCCACAGTGGCGAGGAAAAAACTTCACCAATTGACGAAGTGAAGGAAAAAAAACCTCAAGAGAAACCAGGCTATGTTAGGCAAGGTCATTTTTCTTCTGGCCAAACTTCCTATGTGGAGCTGCAGTCTAGGCGCCGGGCTGGAGAAGCTGGACATCCATCGTGGAAGCTGCAGGTGATAATTTAAAAAGATAATCATTTTACATTCTTGAATTTTACTACACTCGAGATTTATGATTTAAAGGATTGCATCATTACTTGTTTATAGATGTTTTTCGAAAATGTTAGCAAATGTAACTCCAGTGACAAAAAATGGTACTTGTGATTTTTAGATAAATGTGCTAAAATAAAAAACAAATCATTAAGCTGTCATTTACTGTGTGTGTTTTCATGTAGTTTAAAGGTAATTGATTAATGTGATCTAAGGTTAAATGAAAAAAAGATGCTTTTTTTAGACATTTTTCCAAGCAAAAAGTGCATGTTTCTGTAGAATGATCCATATATTAAAATTCAGCATTATGCCAGAGAATACATCCATAAAAAGCATACATGCACAAATGCAGAAAACAAAAAAATGGTTGCTTTAGCTAATTAATTCCTATACATTCAAATAACAGTCAGTTACTTTTCACCAACATTGTTAAGATTAGAAAAATAGTACATTTAAATTCAAATGAGGTGTTGCGAACAAAACAACATAAAAATAAACAATGTAATATCTTGCATTGCCTTATACGTATAGCCATATACTAATACATTATTACTATATATACATACAGAGGTTGGACAATGAAACTGAAACTCATGGTTTTAGACCACAATAATTCCTTAGTATGGTGTAGGGCCTCCTTTTGCAGCAAATACAGCATCAATTCGTCTTGGGAATGACAGATACAAGACTGGCCAGAGGGATTTTGAGCCATTCTTCTTGCAGAATAGTTTCCAGGTCACTACTTGATGCTGTTGGAGGAAAACATTTCATGACTTGCTCCTCCAAAAAAACTCAAAGTGGCTTAATAATATTTAGCTCTGGTGACTGTGCAGGCCATGGGAGATGTTCAACTTCACTTTCATCAAACACTCTGTGACCAGTCTTGCTGTGTGTATTGGTGCATTATCAAACTGATAAATGACACCGCCTTTGGGATACAATTTTTGAACCATTGGGTGCATATGGTTCTCCAAAATGGTTCGGTAGTCCTTGGACTTATCAGAGAACAATACATGTTTCGCAGCCCAAGATTTTCTCTGCTTGCATCATTTAAAACCAATATTTGGCACTGGCAAGACGAGTGACCAAAGGTTTGGCTATAGCAGCCCGGCCATGTGAAGTATAAATTTATACGTCTTTAAACAGCATCCAAATGCAGAAAAGTAAATAAAAAACAAAGACAGCCGCGTTAGCATATTAACGAATGCTGTCTCCTATTTTCAGCTTGAAACAGGGTGGGTGAGCCTTCAGCACATTCACTAATGAACAGAGCATCTGTTTTACTCAAACACACACAGGTCGAAGGCTCAGTGTTGCTGAAACAGCACCGAGACGCATTTACAAGCTCTTCTGGCTCCTTGCGTGCAAAATGAGAACACGAGTCGTCTGCAAATTCATCAGCCTCAACGTGAAGCCTGAAGTTTGGACAGGAGATTTCTCACATTAAGAACAGCAGTGGACGAGTGGAAGTCTCTTACTGATGTGAAAGCCTGCAGGTGATGGATGTGACGTGGAGTTGGACTCTACTAGAACTCTCCACAGACACTTAACCATATTGATCAGGTTGTTTGTTGGGGGTTGTTGCTGTACGGTCGGTCAGTGGGGAAGCAGGCCTCAGGAGGCAGTCAATCTCCCTCCGACAAGGCCGAGGTGGAGCCAGACATTTCACAGCGTTTATTTTGCTTGACTAAAGAGCCAGAGAGGATGATATAAGCACGGTCTTGAGGCTCACGGTGCCACGAGTATTAAAACATGATGATGAAGTATTGTGTTCTAGATGGTGTTCTAAATTCTGCTACTAAATAAAGTATTACTGTACCATTAAAGGGAAGGCAGTGACTTCGTTTTTTTTGGTCGGAAATGAGTTATTGATTATTTTTGGGACATTCAGGGACTCCTTTATCATGTGGATAGGTGTCACAAGTCACTTTTGTTGTTTTTCTAATTGACAGATTTTCAGTGCACGCCTGTTTGTCCGTACAAAATTAAAATATTTAAAGGTCTTTTGCTTTTGTATGACAGAATACTACTACTACTACTAAAGGTTCTTAAACACCAGATGTTGGCAGATCAGGGATCATGTGAAGAATCAGATGCACAGACTGAAGCTTTTGAAATAGAAATAGAAAATATTACAGTAATGTGTCATTTTTATGTGTATTTAGTTTTTTCTAGACAAATCAGTGGTCAAAAATCAGATATCTATTTTTTTTTAAAGATTTATTTTTGGCATTTTGCCTTTATTTGACAGGACAGTAGGATGACAGGAAGTGAATAGGGAGAGAGAGGGGGATAGGATCGGGAAAGGTCCACGAGCCGGGATTCGAACTCGCGACGCCCGGAGCGCTGTTGCGCTATATGTCATTGCACTAACCACTGGGCTATCGCACTGATATCTGTTTTTGATGTCTGCATCAAATTAAAGTGATATTGTATATACATAGAAAGCATACTGGGTGGGGAAGTCAAATGTTACAGTTTCACATAACTTTTGTGAAAACTAAATATGAAAATATACTGTAAGTGAAATATTGCTCCATCATCATTTGGCATGCCAGATATATTTCTGTATAAATGACGTAACTTATTCTGAATAACCACTGAATAAAGTGTCTCTTGTGTAATGCTAAAAATCTAAAACAATTATTATTTTCGAACATAAAACTGTAAACTTTTGTTCCGGTTTCCCTCATAGTGCAAAGACATGTGCTATAGGTTAATTGAATAAACTAAATTGACCGTAGTGTATGTGTGTGAATGAGTGTGTATGGATGTTTCCCAGTACTGGGTTGCAGCTGGAAGGGCATCCACTGTGTAAAATATATGCTGGGTAAGTTTACGATTCATTCCGCTGTGGCGACCCCTGATGAGTAAAGGGACTAAGCCGAAGGAAAATGAATGAATGAATAAATTGTATTATAGTTGTTTAGAAGCATGAAAATCCCTTTTAATCTTTAATCCATATATAAATATGTAATATATAAATACAACTTATAATAAATTATTCAAAATTAAACCACAACTTTTAAGAAAAAAATCCCCCTGAAATATTAAGTGATACTATGTAAATGAATGGTTCTGTTTTCTATGTTTGTGAGATCAGTAAGTTTTCAGCAATGAACTCAAATTCTTGGATTATTAAGATACTAGGAAACTATTATAAATGGATTGTGGTCTAAAACTAAGAACTCTTACTGCTGACCTATTTGCTGTAGCCATTCTCTCATCTTTCAGACAGTTTAATCTCTAATCTGTTTGTAATCTAGAAAAGAGTGGGAAAAGAATCTTTGTCAAGAAGTGTCATGAGGCTTAGTCCATCCCTTAATACACGACTGTCAAAAGAGAGAAATGGTTCATGCATCATTCCTCCCGACTTTACATTTTAATGTCATTTAAAGTCCAGGATTTCATGAACATTTCATTAAATATTTGCTAGACAACTAGTGCACTGGATCTGCAGTTTTTCTTAGTATTTTTTAAATAACAATGATGTACATTTTATAGATAGTGATAGTGTTAGTCTTAGTTAGTGTGTTCATTCATTCATTCATTCATTCCTTTTCTTTTTGGCTTAGTCCTTTATTAATCTGGGGTCGCCACAGCAAAATGAACCGCCAGTTTATCTAGTTTATGTTTTATGCAGCGGATGCCCTTCCAGCTGCAACCCATCACTGGGAAACATATATACACTCCATATATACACTCATATATAAAACCCATATATACACTCTCATACACTACGGACAATTTAGCTTACCCAATTCACCTGTACCGCATGTCTTTGGACTGCGGAGGAAAACCACACATCCGGGGAGAACATGTAAAGTCCACACAGAAATGCCAACTGACCAAGCCGAGGCTCGAACCAGCAACCTTCTTGCTGTGAGGCGATCGTGCTACCCACTGCGCCACTGCGACACCTGGTTAGTGTGTTTTGCGGCTAAAATAATATTACAAAAAATGTTTGTTACCCAGGGAAAAAAATGGGGTTACCCAGGAACATTTTCTTTATATAAATAAAACATTTCCTCTAGGTTAGGAGAATGTTCCTGGGATGTTCTCTTAGGTTTTCTTTAGCTTGTTTAAAAAAACAAAACAAAACAAAACTGAAATGTTGTAGGAAGGTTCGTTTTTGGTTACCAAAAAAAACAAAAGCTTACAGAGAGCTTAAATTTTTTGTTTGATTCTCAAAAATAAACCACATGGAAACCAAGCAGGAATATTAGGTTCTGCGTTTGCTGGAAAACATTTATTCACTCATTAATTTTTCTTCAGCTTAGTCCCTTTATTCATCAGGGGTCGACACAGCGGACTGAACCACCAACTTATCCAGCATATGTTTTACACAGCAAATGCGCTTCCAGCTGCAACCCAGTACTGGGAAACACCCATACACACTCTCATTCACACACCTACACTACGGCCAATTTAGTTTATTCAATTCACACTGGGAGAACATGCAAACTCCACACAGAAACGCCAAATGATCCAGCCAGGACTCAACCAGTGACCTTCTTGCTGTGAGGCAACCCTTGTTTAACTATAAATTAATTTAGTATTTAATTTTTTTTGTTTATATACGTAGCAAAATTTGTTTAATTGTGTTAAATTTAAATTAAATTGTAATTAAAGTTGTTTTTTTTTCATCTCAAGTGGGAATAGAAATCACAACCATTTTGCTTTTCGGTATCATCATTTGTCAGATGAATTTGACACCTGACTTTTTGTATTTAATTGTATTTTTTAAGCCAATAAAACTTGATAATCTCATCTTGCACACCGAACAATTAGGATATTACTGTATTCAATATAAACACTTCATTTACACATTTTTTCTCCTACAGTACATCTATCGACAACACAACTGAATTCATGCTTTAAGAAAGTTCACCTCCTCATGGAATATGTTTTTCACACAGCTTGCTATAAATGGCGTGAGTATCAATCATAAAGCATAGTTGGTATGCATAAGACTTACAAAACTGGGGCTTCAGACTCACAAATCACAAGCAATTCTTCACCAGCCCTGAAACCCTCAGGACTACATACTGTATCAGTGCCAGAAACAAATAAGAACAATCTCACCTTTATGCCCACGGAAATACATCTCAACTACTGCCTCTTTTTTCAATAGTTCACTCTAAGACCCAAGAAGCTGCGATTCATCTTATTAAAGGTCTATTTTTCAAGGTCAACCTCATTTATATTTCACTCTTTAATAGTGTTTTCTTAAAGTAATATTTGTCCTTCTCTTTTGGACACGGGTCTGTTTTAAAAGTGCAAAAGCTTCAGTTTTAAAGCTCGAAAGGTTTTTGAAAGCTCTGAGACCAAGTGAAGTTAATCACTGCAATTTCATTTTCAATTTTAGTGAGAGACTTGAGGGAGCTTCCCCAGAGATGGAGACTGTCTTACTGGAGGAATCGCAGAGGAAAGGTATGAGGTCTTCAGAATGACTCCAGCAGCTGAAATTTGCTGTATTGGCTTTGGCAAAGCTCCTCTTTACAGTTTTATTTATTTTTAGAAAACCTAGAATGACTCTTGAATGTGTAAAAAAAAGCTGTATAGTGCTGCAAAGGAGCATTTTGTTTACTTGAAGGACCCGTGCAATTATAATAAAGTTTTTTAGATATTAGTATCAAGTAATTTTAAGTAATTTTCAAAGACATGCACTATTGGTGAATTGATGAACTAAATTGGCCGTAGTGTATTTCCAGTGTTTCCCAGTACTGGGTTGCTGCTGGAAGGGCATCCGCTGCGTAAGACATATGCTGGAATAGTTGGCGGTTCATTCCATTTTGGCGACCACTGATATATAATGGACTAAGTTGAAGGAAAATGAATGAATAATAGCTGAATTTTCATTGTCACAATCTTTCAGAAAGTATTTTTATAGGATTTTATATGATGATTTGGTGATCAAGAAACTTTTCTTATTATTATTCTTCAAATCATGAATAAACATAATACATTTATTAAATAATACGTCCTACTGTCCCCAAGCTTTTAAAAATTAGCATGTATTCAATTCAAATCTTTACGTTTTCCTGATGCTGTTAATATTTTTGTTAAACTGCCATTCCATAAATCACATTTCAATTAATGAATATTTAATGAAATCATTATCGCTTACAGACAATTTGATAACGTTTTATGATACAATTTCCTCCATAAAGGGCTAAACCTGGGCAGATCTTGAGCATGGTTATACTTCACAATGCTTCATTTTTCATTCACGCTGTTTTGAATATCTGACATTGAAAATTCAGGATGCATCCAGCAGGAATGCATTGTCAGTGCTGCACTGAAGAATGTCTCCAGGCTGTCCCATTAATCTCTATTAAGTGGAGACATGTCAGACAGGACTGGGTGTGTGTGTGTTTGTGTGTGTGGCAGGTCGGCAGATATCTGTGTGCTCACCTGTGTCAAGTGTGGACTTCACAGGATCCGGGCCATAAACCAATTCCCAATCTTTGAGAAACGTCAAAGTTTCAGGTCAGATCTTTTTATTTACCAATTTAGCTGAAATAACAAAGGACAATATATACTACATAAAAAACAAATGTAGTTTCCACGTTACTTAATTTAGTTTAGGAAGGAAAAAGAAATAAAATGCAAATTCTACAGCATATTAGAACTCAATGCAAGTTAGCAGAAATGAAACCTTAAACTTGTAGTTACACTCACCGGCCACTTTATTAGGTACACCTTACTAGTACCGGGTTGGACCCTCTTTTGTCTTAAAAACTGCCTTAATCCTTTGTGGCATAGATTCAACAAGGTACTGGAAAAATTCCTCAGAGATTTTGGTTCATGTTGACATAATAGCATTACGCAGTTGCTGCAGATTTGTCGGCTGCACATCCATGATGCGAATCTACCGTTCCAACACATCCCAAAGGTGCTCTATTGGATTGAGATCTGGTGACTGTGGAGGCCATTTGAGTACAGTGAACTCATTGTCATGTTCAAGAAACCAGTCTGAGATTATTCGCGCTTTATGACATGGCACGTTATCTTGCTGGAAGTAGCCATCAGAAGATGGGTACACTGGTCATAAAGGGATGGACATGGTCAGCAACAATACTCAGGTAGGCTGTGGCATTGACACGATGCTCAATTGGTACTAATGGACCCAAAGTGTGCCAAGAAAATATCCCCCACACCATTACACCACCACCACCAGGCTGAACTGTTGATACAAGGCAGGATGGATCCATGCTTTCATGTTGTTGATGCCAAATTCTGACCCTACCATCCAAATGTTGCAGCAGAAATCGAGACTCATCAGACCAGGCAACATTTTTCCAATCTTCTATTGTCCAATTTTGGTGAGCCTGTGTGAATTGTAGCCTCAGTTTCCTGTTTTTAGCTGACAGGAGTGGAACCCGGTGTGGTCTTCTGCTGCTGTAGCCTCAAGGTTTGACAAGTTGTGTGTTCAGAGATGCTCTTCTGCATACCTCAGTTATAACTAGTGGTTATTTGAGTTACTGTTGCCTTTCTATCAGCTCGAACTAGTCTGGCCATTCTCCTGTAACCTCTGGCATCAACAAGGCATTTGCGCCCACAGAACTGCTGGTCACTGGATATTTTCTCTTTTTCTCTGTAAACCCTAGAGATGGTTGTGTGTAAAAATCCCAGTAGATCAGCAGTTCTGAAATACTCAGACCAGCCCGTCTGGCAACAACCATGTCACGTTCAAAGTCACATAAATCTTCCCCATTCTGATGCCTTGTTTGAACTGCAGCAGATCGTCTTGATCATGTCTACATGTCTAAATGCATTGAGTTGCTGCCATGTGATTGGCTGATTAGAAATTTGCGATAACAAGCAGTTGGACAGGTGTACCTAATAAAGTGGCCGGTGAGTGTATATTATACATGGAAATGTTTGTTACACTGTAAAAAAAAATATGCTGAGATCGATTTGTGTTGGGACAACATGAAGGAATCAAGTTATCTTATTAGTTTTTACAAATTTAAGTGGATTTAACATAAATCAACTAGATTGCCCCCCCAAAACCTCATTTAGTTTGATCTCATAGTAGTTTGATCAAACAGCAAATGTCCTGTTTTTGAGTGTGTTTACAATGATTCTTTGAAGAAATATCAAATGAACAACTTTCTGATATTATTAGTATGCTCTAACAGCACATTTAGCAATATAATAAAAAATATCAAATGGTTTTATTTATTTTGAATCCCTGATCTGTCTATAAAGCATACAGAATGTAAACAACAAAAAACACTGTAATAAAAACACTAACTGTACTTTCACAACACAAATGCATGTTAAAACACTGCATATATGTTACAACCTGAATATTTTATACAGATAAAACTATAAAACAGGAAAATATGTAAACATTAGTGAACAAATTAATGCACAAATTAAGGAATCAAAAATCGAATGCCCATTTCAAACAGTCCCGTTTTCTAAAGTGAGAGTCTAGGCAGATTTTAAAAGACATGAATATTTTCATTCAGCAAAGATGCTTTCAAGTGATGTGACATGACATATAAATGCTGTGCTTTTTCTTATATAATCTTTAAAAATGTATCAAAAGGCACCACAACTTTTTTGGTAGAATATTAAATTGTATGATAGTTAAAAATAGAAAATAGATCAAATGTTTAGTAAAACACTGTTAAATGTGTTAGTGTCTTTGGAAAACATATGTATTTATTTTAGTTTAACTGCTAATATAATAGGACATTTCTATTTGATCTTCTCACTTTCTGTTCTGGGTTACCTTGGGTTTGAATCCTCCACATTTGTGCCAGAGTTCCTTATCGTATTCTGTAGCAGCAAGGAGGGAGGTGTCTTGCATAAAGCAAACAGATGGGACGACAACTTGACCTATTTCTTCATCTGGAAATCACACAACGGATAGCAATACCCAGACAGTGGTAAAAGACGTCAGCAAGACTATGTGCAGGGTGTATGTATAGTGATCGAAGCAGAGAGATAAGAGCCAATACACTGATGCTCCACTACAGCCCTGAGCCCTTTTTGATCATTTATTGCATTAGGACTTTATGGTACTCATTTATAGTGCTCTTATGATTGGTGTTGTACATGCTGAAAGATCTCAGGACACTGCTGTGATGCAGTCACTTTCTGTCCATCTGTCTGTCTGTATATCTATTATCTGTACATCTTTCTGTACATCTTTCTGTCTATCCATCTGTCCATCCATCCATCCGTCCGTCTATCCTATCTATCTATCTATCTATCTATCTATCTATCTATCTATCTATCTA
>CAIGQW010002378.1:5446737-5458337 GCA_903798125.1 Danio choprae
ATCTATCTATCTATCTATCTATCTATCTATCTATCTATCTATCTATCCGTCTGTCTGTCCATCTATCTATCCGTCTGTCTGTCTGCCTGTCTGTCTGTCTGTCTGTCTGTCTGTCGGGCAGTCTGTCTGTTCATCTAACCATCCATCTAAAATCATCAACATTTAAAGTGGATCATCACGTTTAATCAAAGTTAAAAGAGTTGGAGTGTTTGAGAAGTTGAGACATTTTAAATATTAATAATGTACAGCATGTATATAATAATTGACATTCATTCATTCATTCATTTTCTATTCGGCTTAGTCCCTTTATTAATCTGGGGTCACCACAGCGGAATGAACCGCCAACTTATCCAGTATATGTTTTACGCAGCTGCAACCCATCACTGGGAAACATCCATACACACTCATTCACCCACATACACTACGAACAATTTTAGCTTACCCAATTCACCTATACCGCATGTCTTTGGACTTGTGGGGGAAACCGGAGCACCCGGAGGAAACCCACGCAAACACAGGGAGAACATGCAAACTCCACACAGAAACGCCGACTGACCCAGCCAAGGCTCGAACCAGCGACCTTCTTGCTGTGAGGCGATTGTGCCACCCACTGTGCCACCGTGCTGCCCCAATAATTTACACAATCAGAAAATATTTTTGGAAATATGAGGATGAAGTAAATATAGTCTTTGTTTCACAGATTAGGGTTAGGCCATAGTTGAATTAGGAACTGTAAGTTTATATAAAAGTGCCTTTAAAAATAGTACTGGTGTCCATCTTGAGACAAAACAAAGACATTGATATATTTTAGGTTCAGTCAGTACAAGTTTCTTTCAGTAAAAACAGCTCAGACTTACATTTTAGTCTGGGACTAGGTTTAAACCTCACCTGTAAACCAGCCGATACATTAAATACAGCTGCATGACACATTTGAATGTGAACATCATGACGTATGCACAGTTTTTTCTCATCTCAGATCAGAATTGAAATTCTCAAAACTACTTGTTCAATCTTCAGATCATCGTGTCACTTGTGCACATCAGAAAAGCCGTTTCTCATTTCTGTGAACAAGTTGCAAATGCTTTTGTATAATACAAACATGCAAATGGTTATGTGCAATTCTCTGATGTTTCCTGCATTACAAGTTGCTTTTGTCATGTTGATCAAAATGTATTATTTTGGTCTCTGCTGAATAGTCTCACCCCCCACAATATTTAATATCTTGTTCATGGCATAAGTCTTTACATGCAAAATGGCTGAACAAGTTGTCATAATATTTTGTCCTAACGCATTTCTTGATACATTTTCATTATTTTTTTTTTAAATCTGTCTACAATTAGTAAATTTCTCCCAGTTGAATCTTGACTTTTTCTAGTGAAGGTTCATCTTACAGTTTTTCTCAGTCGCTTTGGTCCGTTTCTCAGATCAGAATTGAAATTCTCAAAACTACTTGTTCAATCTTCAGATCATTGTGTCACTTGTGCACATCAGAAAAGCCGTTTCTCATTCCTATGAACAAGTTGCAAATGCTTGCGTACATCCATGCAAATGATTATGTGCAATTCTCTGATGTTTCCTACATTATCAATTGCTTATGTCATGTTTATCAAAATGTATTATTTTGATCTCTGTTGAATAGTCTCAACCTCCACAACATTTAATCCTTTGTTCATGGCATAAGTCTTTACATTCAAAATGGCTGAACAAGTTGTCAGAATATTTTGTCAGAATGCATTTTTTTCAGTGCATTTCCATTAGACTTTTTGTTCTAAATCTGTCTAGAATTGGTCAATTTCTCACAGGTGAACCTCTGCTTTTTCTAATAAAGGTGCATCTGAATGGAGATTGTTCTGTGTTCACATTTGTACTTTTGTTTAGTTTTTTTCTTTGTGCAGTGCTGTCTTTTCCTTTCTGTATCACAATGCCATGATCTGGCAACAAATTACAGTACAAACAGCAAAAAAAAAACAAAAAACAAAAACAAACAATCAGCCATTTACATCAGAACACCCCTCCAGAGTACACTGTTACATTGACAACATGACTAAGTAATTTGACTGTCTTATCCGTACACAGGGCTGCACGGTGGCGCAGTGGATACCGCTCTCGCCTCACAGCAAGAAGGTTGCTGGGTCAGTTGGCATTTCTGTGTGGAGTTTGCATGTTCTCCCCGTGTTTGCGTGTGTTTCCTCCGGGTGCTCCGGTTTCCCCCACAGTCCAAAGACATGCGGTATAGGTGAATTGGGTAAGCAAAATTGTCCGTAGCGTATGAGTGTGAATAGGTGTGTATGGGTGTTCCCCAGTGATGGGTTGCAGCTGGAAGGGCATCCGCTGCGTAAAACATATGCTGGATAAGTTGGCGGTTCATTCCGCTGTGGCGACCCCAGATTAATAAAGGGAATAAGCCGAAAAAGAAAATGAATGAATGAATGAATAATCTGTACACAGTGACAGCAGGACTTGTCATTCTGATGGCACTGACACATTCATTGACACAGAAATTTAGTTTTAAGAGATGAATAAGGATTTTGAGCAAGAGACTGGCTTTTGCAGGTAATCCATGCTGTTTTGCTATTTGTACGCGCTGTTTTGAGAAATGCACTTACTGTTTTGCAAATTTCAATTCTGATCTGAGAAATGCACCAAAGCGACTGAGAAAAACTGTAATATATTACAGTTTTTCTCAGTCGCTTTAGTACAATTCTCAGATCAGAATGAAATTCTCAAAACTATTTGTTCAATCTTCACATCATGATGTCACTTGTGCACATCATATAAGCAGTTTCTCACTTCTTTGAACAAGTTGCAATTGCTTTGGTACATCCATGCAAATGATTATGTACAATTCTCTGCTCTTTGCTACATTATCAATTGTTTATGTCATGTTGATCAAAATGTATTATATAGTTCACTGTGCAATAGTCTTACTCCTCAAAACACCAAGTCATTAGTTCATCGTATAAGTCATTAACTGCAAAATGGTTGACCAAGTTGTCATAATGTGACAAACATATTTCTATACATCTCCATTATATGACATGAGCATGGAGATGGAAAGTTTATGATCGCCAGCCACATACACAAATGACCCTCCTGGCTGCCATGGATGCAGCGTGTGATGACATCACAGCAGACGCCTGCAGAAGCTGGATAAGACACTCTAAAAGATTCTTTCCACGCTGCATTGCAAGAGAGGATATTCGCTGTGATGTGGATGAGAATTTGTGGCCTAACATACAGGAACGACAAGAGGTGTAGGAAGACCACACCAATTCCTACTGCACTGCCTGTACTGTTGTACAGAATATTGTCCTATCTTTTTTTTCCCTTTGTGTTACTGTTTGCAGTGGGTTTTTTCTATGTTGTTATGACATGGTCTGTCAACAAATTACAATATAAACAATAAAAGTGTAAATGTGAATCTTGTGCAGTCTCTTGCAATCAAACAAAAAGGTGTAACTTACATTTTACAATAATTGTCATCAAAACTTAAGCCATAGTTTACATCAGAACCTCCCCCTAAAGTACACAGTTATATTGACAACATGACTAAGTAATTTGACTGTCTTGTTCGTAGACAATGACACAAGGACTTGACATTCTGTTGGCACTGACATGTTCAATGACATAAAGACTTAGTTTTGAGAGATGAACTGAAGATTTTGAGCAAGTTACAGGCTTTTGCACGAAATCCATAATGTTTTGCTGTTTGTACAAATTGTTTTGAGAAATGCACACACATATTTGCAAACTTCAATTCTGATCTGAGAATTGTACTAAAGCGACTGAGAAAAACTGTAAGCATTTGATGTCAATTATCAATGAATAGAGAGCACTAAAACATTCATTTTATTTGCTTTTTAACTTTCTTCCTTGGTATTGTTAAATGTGTGTAAAGCATAATTATATACACCAGATAGCATTACCACGTGTAAATTCAAGCTTAGTCCAGCTGAAATATGAAACGAGGTGCTGACATGAGCGAAGCCAAGGAGGGTTGGTTGAGCCGCAGCTGTTTTCAGCACCTTGGACAGAAACGCTGAAACTGGCCTAATCTCGCGTGTCTTCAGTCAGAGGTAACTTCCGGTTAGTTGCATGTACTGTTTTGAAATCACTTACACGTCGTTGTTTATTTTTGTAGCAAAATAGATCTAGCTAAATGTCGGAATTAAACATATTTTAGCTCAATGTAAAATGATGTCCAGTAACTTGAGGGAAAAAGTGAACTTTATTCACATACAGGGCTGTAATAGCTAGGTGGCAGTGTTTATTTTGCTGTAATGTTGTATGGCGATAGCCAAAAAAACAATGTGCAATATGATTTGACTTAATTGTAGGATGTTAAGTCCTTGGGCACGGATTAATATAAAACACTAACTAGCTTATATGACACTCGACGCCTGTTCTGTTCTGTTTACGTGGGCTACTAAACACATATTTTAAAACGCAGTCTATTGGGCGCAGGTGGTCAATTTACCTCACATATTACCTTAGAGGGACAGTATGTAGGTTATTGAACGCGTTACGAGTGAACAGCTGCCGTGTCGCTCTTTTACTAGGTTGTTTTTGTGCAAATGTGGAGAATGTTTTTTGCCTGTGTCGCGCGCGCTCACACACGCGCGCACGCATACATGCACAGCGCGGTCAGCGCGCGAAAGAAGTGAAGCGCATCCGCCGAAGCAGCAGCATCGGAGTCGCACGGATATCCTCACTCGGATTGCTTTTACATACCAGGGCTCGTCCTCCACCGTCTCTCACCTATGAGCTTTCCACACAGGGATGCAACTCCTCAAATGTTTGGAATATATTCGGCTGTTGTATTTACATTCGCAATAGCGGAGGTTGACTCAAATCATTGCGCTCCTACCTCTGCGTAACGCACAGGCGGTGGATTGGGATGTGCGCATTATTGGAGGTGAAAAGAAGGATCGTGTCTGATAGGATTTGATAAGAAGGAACCCTAAAAGGGAAATAAGCTTAGTTTAAATTATAACCCCTGCGACTGGACACCCTCTGGTTTTACGCACCGTTTCTGTTCTCAAGATCGAGTGCGCGAGAGCCTCTGTTATTGCATATTATGCTTTTTCTCTTTGACTGATCGCAGCATCCAAGAGGAACCTAAAGACTGCGATGCGTGGACAGTGAGAAGGTGGATCTCTGTTGTTCGGTAGCATGGCTCCGTCCCGGAGGGACTGCAGATGTGACATGATATTTCTGTCGGGATGCATACTCTTGTCCGTCTTGGGATTTCAACCTACATTGGCGAAGGTTTGCAACGATTACACAAGGCACGGCCTGGACAACAACTGGTACGCGAGGGATGGTGAGAAGTTGCCCATCATGGTCCTGATGCCGATGAATGAATCAGCGCTGATGAGCAGCATCAGTCAGGGCATCGAACCGGCCGTTCAGCTGGCCATTCAGCACATCCGCGAGTCCAGGCAGTACTCCTTCTCACTCATCACCAAAATCTACGACACGGAGGTAAATGCGTGCGGTAACGTGTACGTGCTTGTTGCGGGGGTAAACTGTGGGCAGCGTGCGTCCGGCGCGCGCTCATGTGGAAAACGCGATTTTTCTGGGGTTTGTGCCATGTCGAGTGATTGATGTCCGTCAGAGGTTTGGAGAAGCAAGTTTGTGCTATAGTAAAATGTTCAGGTGTTGGACTGTCTTAACGATCTGCGCACGTGCCAGTGGCTCTTCGTGCCGTATATTGCTTAATGCTTGCTTGGACACCAGTTACCCACAGAAAATCATTTCTTGTGTTCATTTGCATGAAGGGATTACTGTTCATTTGTCAGTGGTTTGGTGTTTTTTTTTAATTAAGGACCCTGAAATTGCAGTAACGCAAGCCTGATAGTTCATGACTGGCAAACGAAATATAATATTTTATTTAATATTATTAGGGTTGCAATTTAATACCTTGCTGAAAAACAGCTTAAACCAGCCTAAGATGGTTTCTGTTTTAGCTGGTTCATGCTGGTCTTTCAGCCTGGCCAACTGAAGGAAGGGTTTTTAAACTGGGAACCAGGGAACCACAAGGGAGTGCTATAGGAGGTCAATGGAACGTTTGGGAAAAAATGAATTAAAACTGTAAAATAAATGTTAAATGATTAATGAATAAGTCAACACGACTGCATTAAATGGGCATTTTATACAAACATACATTGCCATTAAAGCAGCAAACAATAATTTAATGAATAATAAAATAATGAATGCAAAAATTATTAAATAAGATTCAGAGAAATAGCAAATAAAATGAAGAAATAATAAGGAAAATAATTAATAAAAAACAGTGATCCATATGGATCCCATTTATATTTTAGAATGGGAGATCCCTATTCATGTTTGGGGGAAAACCCTGGATTAGAGTACATAAACTGCCTTGCAGAGACTAGTAATGTTAGGCTGGTTTAAAAGTTTTTTTTTTTTAAGTATAACATTGGGCTTTTTTATAGACTACCTGAAGATGGCAGTAATTAATGCATTTGACTTTCAAAGGTTTTTGAGGATAAATAAAGAAAATACAGTAGTTTGTACAAATTGAAAGTATTGTAATACAAAGTAAGCAAACCTGACATTAATTGGTTAGAAAATCAAACTAGAAAGTCAACTAAACAGTGTGTAGTTCTTGATTATAGTCATGATATGTATAGTAAGTGCAACTTATAAAACAGTTCTTTTAGTATGGTGATAGTTCTTCAGCTTTATAACACATATGGTCACTGTTGGTCCAGTAAATGAAAACTTAGGTGACTAATTGTTATTTGACTGTGAAGGTATGACCCTAATAAATAACACTGTACATGGGTAGGTCCACAGGTAATTCTTTTAATTAAGCATATATTCAATTTCATGCTCTTATTTATTAATTTATTTTGTTTGTGTGACAGTAATGACTGAGGAGGATATGTGAAAATGACTACTTTGTGCTCAAGGCACTTTTTTGGCGTCTCGCTGTCTCCTATTTGTGGCGGTGTGATAACCTGGGGAGATGAGAAGTTAATCAATCGCTGTTTATCAACATACTTTCATATGTGTTACAACAGGGAAATGAGAAAGCGCGGGAAAACGAGTTGCTCGATGTTTGCGTAATTATAAAAGTGTAAATTACCAAGGCGTTAAAATATCTGTGGAAACTAGATCTCGCTAGATTTAAAACAGACTACTGTCACTGCATGCTCGTCACAAGATTTAAAGGGATAGTTCATGTAAAAATGTAAATTACACTTGTTACAAACCTATACAAGTTTCTTTATTCTGTTAAACACAAAGGAAGATATTTTGAAGAATGTTGGAAACCTGTAGCCATTGATGTCCTCTATTTTTATATTAAGAAAAGAAAGAAACTCATCAAGGTTTGTAAACATTTGAGTGTGAGTAAATAATTTTTTTTTTAGATGAACGTTTGTGACCCCTGATATCCAATGATGCAATATTGCACATTGATTGTCATATTGATTTACCAGCGTTTGTTAAACAAAAGTGTTTCCTCACACAATGTTGAGTCACACTGTCTATGTTTGATTTGGCTTTGATGCATTCATATCTGAAAGGCCGTAAGTAATATTCCTCTACAGTATCTGTTACAGTCATAATGAACAGAATATATCAATAACGAGCAGCTTCTGTTTACGGCAGCAAGATGAAAAGATTGCAATTGAGAAATCATTAAATCTAACATGTAAATCACTAGCATGCTTGCATCAGTTATGCATCTGTGTTAGTATTATTGTTATTATCAATTATCACGTGTATATGTGTACTGTACATATATACAACTATGGAAAAATTGAGACCACTTAAAAATTCTTGGGGCGGCATGGTGGATCAGTGGTTAGAACTGTCACCTCACAGCAAGAAGGTCACTGGTTCGAGTCCCGGCTGTGCCAATTGGCATTTCTGTGTGGAGTTTGCATGTTCTCCCCCCGTTTTGGCGTGGGTTTCCTCCGGGTGCTCCGGTTTCCCCCACAGTCCAAAGACATGTGCTATAAGTGAATTGGATGAACCAAGTTGTATGAGTGTGTGTGAATGGGTGTATGGGTGTTTCCCAGCACTGGGTTGCTGCTGGTAGGGCATTCGCTGCATAAAACACATGCTGGAGTATTTGGCAGTTCATTTCGCTGTGGCAACCCCTTTTAAATAAGGGATTAAGCCGAAGGAAAATTAATGAATGAAAATTTTTGGTTTTTCTGGATGTGCTGGATCTATTAGTATCGGTGTAGATTGAAATGTTGAGTGAAATGTTAATATGATAACATTTCTTCCAAATTTCTAAAAAAACAAACATTATAATTTAAAGCGTTTTTTCCCCAATAAATGACAATTGGTCAGAATAACAAATGTTTTATATAGAATGATATTTGTAGGGCTTGTAAAGGCCTGTTGTCCATAATATATTTTAACATATTACTTTTAGTTACATAACTGGTCTGTTCGCTTAAGATGTCCTCGCAAGATGTTTCATTATATTTGTGGCACCATTTTCAAACATTTGACTTTCACAAGTATAGCCAAGCCTGAGTACACACACACACATGCATGCACACACGCACAAACACAGACACACTGGAAAACAGTAAACAAAACAAACAGTAGTAGCTGTGCGTATGCATGCAAGGATTTAACAGGGCAGATGTAAGTAATCAGTCCCAGAGCAGAGGCTCTTTATCCCTTTATCCCCTCTCAACGCATCCCCAGGCAGGCAGAACCCATCCGCTTGCCTGCGCCTGGGTGCTGCCGGCCGTGCCCACAGCGCTTAGCCTTTCACAGATCCACTTGAAAGATCTGGAGCGAAATTAAAGAGAGAAGTCCACATAACATTTGCACTGCGAAGGACCCCTCAGTATCTTCAGTGGACTGGAGATCATTAGCCATGCTAAAGGTCATGGTTTGGTCTTGGATCATCCAGACAGCAGGGATGCCGATCATTTTTTTAGAGGCCACTTTCATCTGCGGTAAATGATATTGTTTGCCTTGAGTAGTTACATCCTTTAAAATTGCGAGCGAGGCAGAAATAGAAATGGAAAAAAGCACTGATGTACTTTTATTGTGCAATTACCCTGAAAGGGGTTCAACTCTACTCAACTCAACTGTCTGTTGTTTATTTACCAGCATAGTGATCTGTCTTTCAGGTCTACGGCTGCTGATTCTCATTTATGGAAGTGTTTAGTTCTTCTTTGTGGTGTTTAATTGATAACATGCACTCGGTACTTCACGTTTAGAGAAATGAATTGGCTTCAGGCTAAACCGCTATGTCCCTTATTGTTCTGTTAGAGGAATGAAAGACTGTGAATTGCACTTGAAGTGGTGTGAGTAGAAAAAGAGGGGTTACACTGGTGCTGTGACCTGGATGGGAGTGAGGTTTGGTCAGGGGTGGGGTGACGGAGAGGGGGGTGGTGGTGAGTGTAACGGAGGCAAGCTAATAGGAGCTCTGGGTATACAACTCATTCCCCTGACCTCAAGAGGCACATTAGCAACTTATGCTGGAGACTTTATTGGTATTTATTGGCCTTGTTAGCATGCCCATCTCCCCTTCTGGAGATACCAATTCCAATCCCTCTTGGATTAGTGCAATTCCGGAGGTGCTACATTGGTGCCGTGACCCAGATGGGAGTAAGAGTGTAACATAGTGTGAGTTATGCAGGAAAGCTCACTCCCTTGGCCTTGGTCGCGCTATCAACTAGTGCGAGAGGTTGCAGTTCTTAGCCTCTTTGTTAACATGCCTGTTCAAGTGCCGTGTGAGTGTAGCTGGAGTGGTTACATTGGTTAGGGGTGGGGTGATGGAGAGGTAAAGGAGTGTAATTAAGGCCAGCTAATAGTAGCTCAGCGAATAAAACTCTCTCACCTGTCCTCGAGAGGCATATTAGCTTCTTATGCTGGACACTGTGGTTTTTATTAGCCTTGTTAGCATGTCCATCTTCCATTCTGGAGACACTTATTCAAATCCGTCTTGGATAAGTGCAAGTAAAACTGGAGCTGTTACGCTCAAAACAAAAAAATATCATATGAACCCATTTTAAATGAGCTGAAACAACATTTCATGGACATTTTTGGGGGGATAATTTAATTCACTTAAATTTGTCAAAATAATTAAGTTAAAGTTAATCTATTTGTGTTGGGACAACACGAAAGAATTGTGTGGAACCCAGCTTTTTTTTTCAGTGTACACTGGTGCCGTGACCCAGAGATGAGTAACAGTGTTACAGTGCAAGTTATGCTGGAAACCTTACTGCCCTGCCTTTAAAGGGCAGCTAGTGCTAGAGGCTGCAGTCCTTAACATCTTTAATAGCATTCCCATCTCTGATAACCGAGGCCTCGGTTCAAATCCTGGTTGGTGTGGTGTGAGTGTAGCTGGAAATGTTATATTGGTGCTGTGACCCGGACTGGAGTAAGGTTTAGAGGTGTGTCTAGTTGGGGTTGGAGCTAAACTCTGCAGGACACAGTCCCTCCAAGGCACCCCTGGTTTAGAGGATGAGTGTAATGGAGGCTTGCTAGTTCTGTAGTAGCTTGTAGAACTACACTGGTTAGTGGAAAAGGAATGAAAATTGTTGTTTTGTTGAATTCATTTGTAGAGGGATGTTTGCCCAGTGATCCAAGGTAGGAAATTTACTGACAGTTTTTTCTAGATCTGAATTTTTTCATTGTGGCATTAATAGAAAAACAGACCATCACTTTATAGTGATAATTTGAATGCTCTGCCACTGTAGATATGAAATGTATTTTATTTTAAATACCCATGCTAAAAATGCAACCCGAAGCCACAAATGATTTGATCCTTTACCTGTTTAATAGGCAGGATTGAATGGTTGTATTTTCATATCTAGAAAGCAATTTACCTTCTTGAAGGGGGTTTGACGAGTGGGCTTGAATCTGTTGAAGTGATAGTCTTGACCCCGTTGAGCCCAGCTCATTCTACCACCCTGGTGTCATGCGCACAGATATCACTGCAGCTTACGCCTCACAGAGGAGCAAATGCATCTTGTCAGATTTGCACACAGAGTGCAGAGACCCTTACAGAGCCCTGAGCCCCTGCCATACATTTCTGTTATTCTCAAAAGACCAAGAGCCTCAAGCTTATGTAAAGCATCTTGTCGTGTTGTCGCAATGAGTTATGTTTTTTCTAAAAAGCATTGCCACAATGGCTCACATTCAATTAAACTATAATGTGTCTTAAGATGACAGAATACATGTGTGTTAGAATATCTGTGCTCCCGATTTTTCCTGCAGAATATCATTGGTCAAAGAATGTAACTGATTGAATTTTGTCTACTGATTGAGTTTTGTCTAATTGCGTATGTAGTATTACAATTTTAAGCTGCTGTGATTTTACCTCACTAAACTGCATTATGACCATAATATTTTAGTTGCCCAGTTCCATATTCTTAGTTGATGAAATGTACTGTAATAATATTAATACTGTGATTTTATGTATATTATATTATATTATATTATATTATATTATATTATATTATATTATATTATATTATATTATGCAGTTATAATAATAATAATAAATAAACAATTGAACAGTATATAATTAAAATAAAATAAAATTATTATAATTATAAATATTTTTTCACTTTCATACCTATAAATAT
>CAIGQW010002378.1:5458437-5475416 GCA_903798125.1 Danio choprae
ATATAATATAATATAATATAATATAATATAATATAATATAATATAATTAGCACTGCTATGCTAATAATAATGTGTGTATTGAAATATTTGTGAAAATAAATTTATAAAACATTTATTTATGAATGCTTATATGTGTTTTATTTATTTATATATAATATTATTTATATATATATATATATATATATTTCACACCGAAAAGACTTTAGATCAGATCAGTGAATACTACTGTGATTTTATTCTGTTCAGGGCCTCATGACAGTGTTTATGAGCTCTGCAGTTCTGTCATCCTGCTTTGTGTGTCACCGTTCATGTGTAATGACACTATGTGGACATCAGCTGGGTCTCTGCAGCCGTTCTTCTGACTTTTATGAACTATAGTGAGGAAAAATGAGCACTAACAGGTGTTAAGTGAGCCTATCCCTATAGAGGCCATGATTTTTCACACAGTGAGGGGAAAAAACAGGCACATTGGGCCTGTATTCAGTAGGTCATGTGTCCTGTGTGGGCTGACCTGCTGTATAATTTGATGTATTTTGGCTGATGTTTTACTTTGTTGGTGCAGAGTAACTGTTTAAAAAAACCCAAAACAAAATCAACTCTCTCGCAGTTTACTTGCTCCCTCTCTGCTTATTCCAAACCTCTATGAGTCTTACAATTTTCATAAAATGTTACATTTTATTATGCAAATTATATATTAATTAAATATGCATTAGGGCGACACAGTGGCTCAGTGGTTAGCACTGTCACCTCACAGCAAGAAGGTCGCTGTTTCAAGTCCTGGCTGGGTCAGTTGGCATTTCTGTGTGGAGTTTGCATGTTCTCCCTGTGTTGGCATGGGTTTCCTCTGGGAAAATGAATGAATGAATGAATGAATAAACATGCACTAATTATGCATCGATTTTATTTTTCTCTGATATCTTCATTATTTTTTTCTGCTGAACACAAAAGAAGATATTTGAACTATATTAGAGACCTGTAGCCATTGACTTCTATTGTATTGTTTCTGCTATGGTTGTCAAGTTTCCAGCATTCTTCAAAACGTTTTTTTGTGTTCAGCAGAAAAAAGAAAGACACAAATTAGTGCATATTTAATTAAATACCATCTAATTTGCATATTCAAAAACAGCATTTTATAAAAATTGGAATACAAAACATGTTTTCAGTTCTTACTTAATGTTTTTGGAGCTTGTTCAAAGTATTTATTTAAAATGAACAGAATTCTGGAGATTTTTTGGGTAACTCAATCCACTTAAATTTGTTATGTTAACTTAATCCATTTGTGTTGGGACAAAATGAATGAATTGTACAGAACGCTGCATTTTCTTCAGTGTAATTACTCAAGTAGGGACATATTTTGATAACTATTAGTTCATTTTTTTTTACTATTTTCACCTACAGTGTCTTGCCTAGTAACCACTAGTAACCAGTTGTTGTTAGACTGTGAAACAGGGCTCTAATTGCATGACCTTTCAGAGAGTCACACTCATATCCAACAGTTATTCTAGCCTTATGCTTTTTGGCTGCTCTCTGGCCGCATCTGAAGGACTCGGGTCACCGTGAAGAGTGATGCCGACCAGGTTTTTAAGCACAATAATGGGGTGTTTACAATGAGCAGTTCAGGCAACTGGTCTTTTTCAAACCCACTTCACTCTTTTATTCAAAAATTCAAAAGAAACTTTACGATTAAGATGCTTTAAGAGGATTGCATGAGTGAACCTGACCTTCAGCCTCCACATTCCAGTCAGAAAAAGCTTCCTCAACAGTGATTTAGACAATCTCTGATGGATAAAGTCTCAACCTAAGTTATTATTATTTTTTTTAAGATCCTGGGTCTTTCATAGTGTCAAATTACAAAAGTAAATGGCTTGTGAATGACAATTCAGCAAGTTGAAGTTTACACATATTAGCCAGTAGGGCTGCACAATATATCGTTTCTGTATCGATATCATAATGTGTGTGTACCCAGGAGTCACATCGCAGGATATGCAATGAGTTGGGATTATAACTGATCAACAATTGAGTATACATGTGATTTGTGGAGTCATTGCAATGTATAACCATAACAGACTGAAACTTTATCATTTGCAAGTGTTTTCAAAGGCCTTTGGAAAGTGTAAAGCATTCAGACACAACAACATAAAACATTTGTAACTTTAACGAAGAAAAATTGGACTGATTTATTAATACAATGAAGACTAGATACAGTGTTATTTTACATTACTAAATTTCTGTATCTGAATACTGTTTGACCCTCCGGAAAACCATAAAGAACTGTTTATTTACTTTTTTCTTTGCTCTATTCTAATTATTCTTGCAATTCCTTTTTTTTTTATACATGATTCACACCCTTACAAAATTAACCCAATCTTAATGAATGATTTTTCACAAATGAGCTATTCAAGCCATCTGGCGAAATTGTTTTCATATTGCAATATATATTGCAGCAAAACAAAATATCGCAATGTCAGATTGTTCCAATACTGTGCAGCTCTATTAGCCAGTTTACTTTAATGGGTGTCAGGGTTGTAGCAGTAAAGTAAACTAGACTCATTTTTGTTATTTAAAATAAATGTTAACTGAAATAAAATAGGTTATTTTATATTTAATTTCAGCTTATTTCCTATGAAATGTTTCTCAGCTTAATTTGCTATTAAAATGCAACTTATTAACTAAAAAAAACTATATAGATTTACTCTAAATAAGCTAATATGAACAACAAAAACACATAACAAATTGAACATTCAAACAGAAAAAATGAAAGAAATGAACTAATTGAAACCTTTAATTAAAAGACTATTGACTAAAATGAACTAAAATGTTTTTGTTAGTTGACAACAAACTGAAAGTCAAATAAAATATGAGAAATTAATGAGAAATTTAAATATGAGAAATTGATTACAATTTTCTCAATTTAAACAGACTTTATATATATATATAGTCTGTTTAAATTGAGAAATATGTATATAATATGTATGTATATAAAGAGAATAGATATTTTATTATACTGTACATATTTTAGTAATTTCTATTATTCTGTAAAATTTTATATGAATTAATTGCCATGAAAAAATATTCTCAATGCAGCACGGTGGCACAGTGGGTAGCACAATCGCCTCACAGCAAGAAGATCGCTGGTTCGAGCCTCAGCTGGGTCAGTTGACGTTTCTGTGTGGAGTTTGCATGTTCTCTCCATGTTTGCGTGGGTTTCCTCCGGGTGCTCTGGTTTCCCCCACAAGTCCAAAGACATGCAGTATAGGTGAATTGGGTAAACTAAATTGTCTGTAGTGAATGTGTGTGTGTGTGGATGTTTCCCAGTGATGGGTTGCAGCTGGAAGGGCGTCCGCTGCGTAAAACAAATGCTGGATAAGTTAGTGGTTCATTCTGCAGTGGCGCTGTGGCCCCAGATTAATAAAGGGACTAAGCCGAAAAGAAAATGAATGAATGAAATATTCTCAATTAAAATACGAGAAATTCATAAACAAAAATCCTCAATTATTTTAAACAGAGTCTTGTAATTTGATGTAATGTGTATTTATATAGCGCGTTTATCGTATATAGACATCTCATACACCCAAAGCGCTTCACAATCATGAGGGTGAGGGGTCTCTCCACACCCCCACCAGTGTGCAGCATCCACGTGATGATGCGTCGGCAACCACAGGACAATGGTGCCAGTGCACTCACTACACACCAACTATAGGTGGAGTGGAGAGACAGTGATAGAGCCAATTCAGTGGATGGGGATGATTGGGAGCTCATGATGGAGGGAATTTGACCAGTACACCGGGGTTACACACCTACTCTTTACGAGAAGTGCCATGGGATTTTTTTAATGACCACAGAGAGTCAGGACCTCGGTTCAACTTTTTATCCGAAAGATGGCACTCACTGACAGTATAGTGTCCCCTTCACTTTACTGGGGCATTAGGACTACAGGATTAGCACCCCCTCCTGGCCTCTCTAAGATCACTTCCAACAGCAACCTAGTTTTCCCATGTGATCTCCCATCCAGGTACTGACCAGGCTCAGTCCTGCTTAGCTTCAGTGAGTAACCCGTCTTGGGCTGCAGGGTGATATGGCTGTGGCTCTTATAAAGAGAATAGTATAATTATTATACTGTAGATAATTTAGTGATTTTTGTTAATCTGTAAAACGTGTTTCCAAGGGTATTTGGCAGTTTCTCTAACTGTAACATGTTTGTAGTGTTTGAAAAAGCAATATATTACAATCTTACTTAAAAAGTCACTTAAAAAAACTACAGCTAAATATGTTACTTAGTTTTATTTTTTTTTGTTTTTATAAAGTAAGATAGACTCAAAATGATAATATTTACTTTTTACCCAACACTACATGTTGGCAGGTATAATTTTAGAGCCCTAATCCTCGAATTACTGACACTGTTTTTACTAAATGACATATTTTACTAAAGGAGATTGTCTCGCGTTGTGTTTAATAGCTGTTTATTTTTTGGGTTAGAAACGTACTAAATGCACCAAAATGTTCCTTCAGTTTGGCATCGACACACATGAACGTACCCATCCAGCACATTCCTCAGCTGTTTTCAGAGGTGGCATCCGTGCCTTTTGATTATCCATAGCCCGAATATGCAAGTGTTCCAGAAGATTGTACCATAAAAGCAAGCCAAACGTTTGCCCGCCGATTGTTTCTGCTGCTCATGGCATTGTGGAGAGGGACTGATTGGATGCCAGAAGAGCAGAAATGGGGGTGGAGACGCTTCCAAGCTGATTTCTCTCACTGCCCTCCAGAACGCTGAGGGAAAAATGGACACAGCTTGAGTTTGGCTTCTGCTTGAAACCGAACTGATGAACATCAGACCTCGACCCTCCCACACAGTTATTTTGAGTGCGCTTTGGCTAAGAGCATGTCTGAACGCATGAGGTTCATCTTGGGGACCCAGATTAGTAGTAGCGTCTTCAGTATTTATCTATGTTCAACTGCACTTGTTGTTATAATGATGTGCGAAGTGATATTATTGAATATGTCACCTAATTTGCAAAAAAAGTTACAAAAATATGTCTCGACAGTCCAAAAACATTAACTGTGTGATGAAGCTTGTTAGAATGAGTCTATAATTCAAGTTATGAAAGCAAAAAAAGTGTGTCAGTATAATTGGATTTTTATAAGATGTGATATCATATTAATATCATACAAGCAAGAAGGCTGTTTTACAGCAAAGGAAAATTGCAAATATGATATCGTTATTATAAAACAGTTCAACAAACATGAGGTCAGTACTGAGTGAATTATATTTTAGACAAAATAATGACAAAATATTGTCATTTAAAACATTTTTGCCAACAAAATATTTTCCAAAGAAGCCGAAGCAGAACATTTGTGTGCCGTAGAGTGATTCGTTCTTGAATACTTTCAGTTTTTGATAGAACTGAGTGAATCATTTATTCATTTATAAGGACAGTTACTTTCTTTGTTTCTAAATGAATCACCACTTTGAACGAACAAATTTAATCAGTAAGTAAATTAGATTATTAAGTAAATCACTTCTAAAGTAAATCTAAGTAAATCCATGACAGGCCTAAATTAGTCAAGACTCCATCACAAAAACACTTTGTTATTATCATTATTATCTTTATCTTTAAATACCTTTAATATCAAATGACTAAAATAGGGTAAATATATACCTTGTGATTGGTAAGTTTTTTTTATTCCATTTCCATTTCTTTCTGTTTTTAGTTTTCCTGCACTACATTTGTGTAATGAAAAATCATGTTCAATTTATTGAAACCAGAAAATATATTCAATTTAACAACAGTTAATTAAACTGAACAAAATGTATATTTTAGGAACCCTATAAAATGTTTTACGTGTTTTTCAAATTAAACCAAAAACTAAAATGAACTTTTATTTTGACAGGTTGTTGTTAAGAGAAGTTTCTTTGTGGACCCGATAGGATGTTTATGTGATTTTCCCACATTAAACTGTAAAATTCTGGTGAAGTGACTCCTAGATCAGCTTTGGATGGTTGTTGTGAGACTTCAGCGACTGACAATATGTGGTTAATAAAGCAAACTGTGTCATTTATTCATGCAGAACATGCAGGCTTCATATTTAAATAGCCCCAGTTTAATATTCTCAGACAACAGTCTGATTTAATTAGGTGTACAGCAGTGTTTCTGATTTATTCATACAAAATAAGACCATGACATTCCGTGTCATACAGTAAATTCCTAATTTAATGACTGGATTTCACAATTCCGTCTGTTTTTTCTTTTTTTTCTGCATAGAAGAAATCATGGGGACCTAATTAGTGTTACTTACGTCATTTTGTTGATAGTAGCATTTCTGTATTTTTGAGATTTGGAGATTAGGAATAATGATGGTGTTTGTTCTTTATAATAAAATGGCATGCAAGCAAATTGGACAAATATGCATAAATTAATTCAACACTTAATATGTTTTCTGACTGTAAACAAACTGAATGCTAAATCAAATGGGTGGATTTTGGTTTTGTCTTTAGAGATTGGCAGAATGCCATGTGAACGCTGTCTTTCTCCAGGGGTGAGCGCTGAGTAATAAGCGTAAAGTTTGCCCTTGTCAGTCCTCTAATTACATTAAATCCTGTGTAATTCCTGGACAGCGAAGAAGCAGCCGCTGATGCACAGACAGTGCGAGTGTGTGTATGTGTGTGTGTGTGTGTGTCTGTGTGTGTATGTGCATTAATGGTGTAAGCATGCCCGTGGGATGTGTGTCTCTGGGGATGGACGGTGGTCTGGTCACAGCTGTGCAGTATGCTGGTCCATAAGCAGATGATAGCAAGTTCCACTTTGAATCCACTTAAACATCCTCATTCAGTTACTCTCACTCACACATTTAGTACACTGTAAACTGTGGTGATGTTGTTTTTTGTATTTTTTTTTTGTTTTTAAACAAGAAAAGCTAAAATATGAATATAACTGTTGTTGTACTCTATGTGTCTATATTAGTCTATATTATATTATGTTATAAATACCTAAAAAGCTACCTGAAAAACTATGGGCAAGTGTACCAAGTGTTTAAATGCAAAGTGTGAACATACCAAATGTTGATTTGATTTAGTTAATATAAATTAATTGATAAATAAAATGTATTTGAAAGCATCCTCATTTTACAGCATTTTTGCACAAGTTCCTAAAACTTTGAACAGTACTGTAGCTTTGCAGGCAGATTTATTTTTAAGCATCTTTGAGATGTTGCCAAAGTTCTTCTGGATTAAGTTTGTCTGTTTGTTCTGTTTCTTCAAGTCATTCCAGACAGACTGGATGATGATCAGGGGTGCGTTTCCCAATCAACTACATAACTTGCGGCTGAACTATAGTACGATGCATCGTTTGGGAAAAGAACGATGTAGTGACGAGTGTTTTCCAAAACCGTAATTGCTTTGTCGCAGATCCATCATTTGAACCACGTTAGCTATAACGTAAAATGTCCATAATGACGCTCTAAGCTCTCTTCTTTAGAGAAAACCCCATCATTTTTTGTGCAAATTATATTGTTTTACACGCACTTAAAAAAAATCCAATATTAGTTTTGGTAAAAATATGCATTAGATTTCCATATTAATTTAAATATATGTAAACAGCACATATAGGGCCTATGTTTCCTTTACAAATATTATTGAGAATATTCCATATTCTATTCTATTCTATTCTATTCCATTCTAAAACATAAAATCACTTAGCTAACACGTATTCTAATCTCATATATAAATCAAATAAATCATCAATGGTTGTAATTCACAGTAGGCTATTTATTAAGAAATGAAAAAAAAAATCCTACTTAATAACTATTATTGTTATTATTAAGTAGGATATTGTTTATTTATTTATTTATTTTTTTTAAAGTCTACTTTTACAATTTGACACATTCAAACCACTGCAGAAATATTCTAACCAACAGGCCCATGTCATACTTGTCATACATGTCATACACAGATACATTTCTTAAGAAATAACCTACTATAAATTAAAACCATTAACATATGTTATATATTTTTGTTTTCACAGGCTTTGGAGATGTAACCTAAATTCCACTTTTAAATAATAGGTCACCTATAGCTTTCGTCATGAGCCATAGCTGTGTTCAAAATGGCATAAATGTTTTCAAAGTGCACTGCGTAGGGAACACAATTGTCAATATGAAGATTGCTAAAACTGAACTGTAAAAAATACCTTGAAAGCAAATTACACCTAAGAGAGATAACTTTAATGTTTTTTTTTTTTAATCATTCCAAGTTTAATTGTTGAAACGTTCAAAAGGAATAGGGCCTAGGGGGATAACTGAGTATAGAACACAACCAGGAACTATGCTACTAACTACAGCTCTAGTGTAGTTGCAAGCATACAAGTTTGCGATGCAGTTTGCAAATGTTCATTGGAACGATGGATTTTGGAAACGCCAAAATCAACGAACTATGTTTGTAATGACAGAACTTGCGAGCTTAGTTAGCTAATGATGGTTTTCAGAAATGCACTCCAGATCAGATCTTTGTGTGGAGCACTGGCTGTTGTCAGACTCCTTGTGCGGACAATAATCTCACTCTAGAATGACAAAAATAATGTTTGGAAATGTAAATTGATGTTTCAAACTGACATGCTACAGAAAAATATAGAAATAACTGACTTTAAACCTTTTTTTTTGGTCAAAAATACTAGTGGCCCAAGACTTTTGCACAGTACAGTTATTTATATATATCAAATGTAACAAGCATAATACCATATGATATAAACTTATTTATTGTATAATGTTATATATCTGAAGCATACTTCCCCTTTGTTAAAGTTAAGACACTCCTCATTGTCTTAATATGATAGACTGATAGAGTATCTGCAAGCTTTTAAGTCATTTTGCTATCAAAGTGTTACATGTTTTAAATCATCATAAAGCCAGCCTCACGTACAACATCTCTTTAATTGACACAAGAAGAAGTCTTTCATCCTCATGTCCATTCATACGCAATTATCGCGAAGAATTGCAAAGCCTGAGTTTTATTTGCCCCAGTCCTTTCCCCTAGTCATAGTATGTCTTTAGTGGGTTCATCCTTAAATGGACAATCTCATAGACCATTGAGCACAGAGCTGTATGGGGAGCCTGATGGATGGCACAGAGAAAGAGGGCCAGTCTGTATCTAATGAAGTATTACTGGAAAGGCGCTCTCTGCAGGGTTCAGACCTCCGTTTGCTCATTTATTAAACCCAAAACTCTCTTTGCCAAAATCCCTCAAGGTCTTTACACTCCAACCCTTAACACTCAGGTACGCCTGCCGAGGACACTTGAGCTGATTTAGGAAGTCATGCCATTCAGTACAGGCCAAACTGGTGGATTTACACTTTATTTGTGCATTTAAATTTTGAGATTGAGTCATGTGGATAGGTTCACAGACACTCTGATGGCAACTTGAATACAAATTTAGGTCATTTACAGTTGAGAGCAGTTTAATAATTATATAGAACTACATGCACTGCACATAAAGCCAAACACAGAGCATGATCCGTGTAGTTTAATTCCTTAATAAATGAGCTATAATGAACTTTTATGAGCTATAATTATTTTTTAACCTGTCTAAAATATACACTGATGTAGTGTGATTCACAACATTGAGTTTTTTAATATATTTTGTGAGCCAGTCAGAAACATACAGTATGACCAGTGTAGTCCAATTCATTACTCTTTTTTTGTGAATTTTCTGAGCCACAAAGCTTTTATGAAATAAACATATACAGTATGTTCAATGTAGTCCGATTCACACAAAGAAATATTTTGATCCTTGAATAAATAGGTTTTTTTAACTGGGTCTTTTTAGTGAGTCAAAAATGTACAGTTGTGACCTATGTAAAAAAAAATGGCCGTGATTTCAACAGTAAAAATGCTATACAGTAAAAATGTCTGTGTAGCAAAGGTACGATGTATATATGCTATTATGCATAATAATATAAAATAAGGAAATGCTGTAGGTTACAGTAAAACATTATTTTCTACCATATTAAATGCCAGACTGGCTTAGTCTCTAATATATCAGAGGTTGCCACAGCAGAATGCTATTCCAGCATATGTTTTACACAGCGGATGCCCATCCAGCTGCATGTTTTTGGACTGTAGGGGAAACCAGAGCACCCAGAGGAAACCCACGCCAACATTAGTAGAACATGCAAACCCCACACAGAAAAGCCAACTGGCCCAGCAGGGACTTGAATCAACGACCTTCTTGCTGTGAGGTGACAGTGCTAACCACTGAGCCACCGTGCCGCCAATAATAAAATTAATAACTAAAATAATATCTTTTTGAGGGCAGCACGGTGGCGCAGTGGGTAGCACAATCGCCTCACAGCAAGAAGGTCGCTGGTTCGAGCCCCGGCTGGGTCAGTTGGCATTTCTGTGTGGAGTTTGCATGTTCTCCCCGTGTTTGCGTGGGTTTCCTCCGGGTGCTCCGGTTTCCCCCAAAATTCCAAAGACATGCGCTATAGGTGAATTGGGTAAGCTAAATTGTCCATAGTGTATGAGTGTGAATAGGTGTGTATGGATGTTTCCCAGTGATAGGTTGCAGCTGGAAGGGCATCCGCTGCGTAAAACATATGCTGGATAAGTTGGCGGTTCATTCCGCTGTGGCGACTCCAGATTAATAAAGGGACTAAGCCGAAAAGAAAATGAATGAATGAATATCTTTTTGACTTAATGAACCTTACACTATAGAATATACAGTTACCTGGCTTATAAACACTGGCCTTTTTTCAGCTATTGGACTCTCACATTGGAATTCTGCAGAAAACCCGGACTTTTTTTCAATTTCCCTCGCAGTACAAATGGATTGGAGTCAGGTGAATTCTAATGCTAGTCTTAGCGTCTCCTGCTCTTCTGCTTCGAAAATGGCTTGCCATTCAAATGCCCCCTCTGCTCATATTGATTTGATGACTACAGATAAAGTAATGGCAGGATGCCTGCAGTTTCTTGGGCTTTGGCCAAGGACACAGAACACCAACAGTTTTGGCAAGTTCATCATCACAAGGCGCTCGGCAAACTGCATCTCACAACTGGGAGGGAGAAGTTCTGAGCAAAAGCACTGAACCATAAGCTAAACATATCGCCTGTCTCACAGTCTATAATTACACAAAATGGTGGGATGAATAATTGCAGAGACGGTGCCTAGATGGGCTTCTGACAACGTTTAACAAAGTCTTGTAAAGGCGGACAGCCTGGCTCAATGTAGTTCTTCTGAGAGCAGAGTGTATTAAATGGAGGAGTAAAGTCTTGAGGGTGTGTTCGAGGGCCGAGAACCTCTTACCTTTTATTATTACTGACACAGATCAAGTTTTTAGGTCAGATTATGCCCCAAATGAACAGATTTTCTCTAGATTACCGTGATTGATATCTGAAATGAAGCAGGCATTGTGGTTCTGCTCATAGATTGAGGACGAAGGCCATCTGTTTCTCTAATCTAATAGAAGCGATTGTTATTTCATTACTGTATGAGTCCTGGTTCTTTCCAGACAGTAAGATGCTTCACATAGAGTGTGCTTCATCTTCATACTTCATATTAATTCTCCTTCAGATGCCTGTATGGCAATTATATAGTGGCATGGTTTGCCTTGTTTTGTTTATTAGTGGCAACACTTTAGATATAATAAAATGTAATGGCTTCTTCTTGGAGTCGTCAGTGACCCATTAGACCCAATGTAGAGTATATTTTGTTCTATACAGTACATGTTTTATTTAAAATTACAGTAGCAATAGTTTTCAGTTGACCAGAAAGGAAGTATTACTAGGATAGCTGGCATCAGGTGGTCTCCATCTGAAAGCTTATTCTGTGTTGAGGTCAGTAATATGAAAGTAGATCTGTTTTTCCATATTTTTCCCTGTGGCATACATTAAATGGTCTGGTCACATGAGAACTAAAAGTGGATTTGTTTTTCCATTGCAAGGAGGAAATTATTGTAGATTATTGGGCTGCAAATATTGGGAAAACGGACTGATGTTGTGTTTTTTCCTTTGGATTTTTGAGTAGTTTATTGGGCAGCACATATTAGCAAAACTGACTGATGCTTTGTTTTTAGGTGATACATTTTGTTGTAAGAAAGCAGTTTCATTGTATGTCTTAAATAGCTCCGTTTGGAAATATTTTTGAGCATGTATAAATACAATAGTACAAAGATGCAAATGAAATAAACAATGTTTTATGTTTTATTTGGAGAAGTTTAATGGTATTCAGGTACAGAAATTGAGTAATCAATTTCAATATATTGTCACAGGGTTAATAACTTTAGTTGGCTTTGGTTTCTTGCTAACTTTCTTCTATGTACAGGTGTTTTGCTTTTACTTATATTTTAATGTTTATGTATGATTTAAACTTGCAATATTTTGCTCAAATAAAAAAAAATAATAATAAAAATAAAATGTGATTAAAAAAATATAAATAAATAAAAATGTATAAAGCTGATTTTTAAAGGCAACATATTTAAGATTTGTTTTTTATTCAAATATCCAAAATCCACCAGAACAGTGTTTTATATACATGGCTGGCTTATGTACTTGCAATATTCCAAATATTTGAAGCAATTTTAACATACAGTAGTGACACAGCAGTTTTAACTGCAGTGATAAGTCCTTTCTCACCATGCGAAAGATGTCATACACCCTTGTATTCCAGTTTAGTTTTATAGAAAACAGAGAAACACCAAAGATACTTTATTATTTTGTGCATTTTATTATTATAACAAAATCTTAAAATGTGTTTAGTATGATAAAACAGCGCTGGTCCTTCGATACTTAATAATGACTGAAAGAACTGGAAGTGGTTGACTGGCATGATAAAAGCTCGTTTTACCTCATCCATGACCATGATTTCTACAGAGCCCTGTTGGATTTAATGAAGACGACAACTCCTACGATTCCACACTCAGTCGCGGCATCATCAAAATACATCTTTGTTTGTTGTGAAAACACAAAAAATTACAAACTGTGCCTTAAATGTCGACCACCGTCATTTTGAAGGCTATTTTGGCACAGCTTAAGCACTGTTTAGAATTTTTCCATTTTTACCCATCAACACCCAGCCCTACCAGTGAGTACATTCCAAGCTACTGACCTGGCATGTAAAACACATCATCTGTAGACATTTATTGCAAATCTACAGTACTGTGCAAAAGTCTTAGGCCCCCAGTTACATTTGTTGTTTTAGTGAGGGCATAATGACATTGATATATTACTTCTCATTCTCTTTATTAAAATACAACTAGAAAATACAGGTTCTAGTTGGATGACATATAAAAGAAATCGTTAGAAAAAGATGGAAGAATGAATGAAAAATGCTGGAGTTTCTGTCTTGGTGTGATCTGCATTCTTACTAGAAAGCACCTAATTAGTAATAGTTTTATTTTTCAGCATGATAATGATCCTAAACACACTGCAAATATGTAATGAATCATATTTGGAGAGAACAGCTGATGTAACAAAGACAGCCATGAAATCGCCTCCACAGAGTCCAGACCAGTATATATAGGCAATGTTAAAGGCAGTATGAGATTCTGGAAAAGAAAAAGAAAGATAGAACATGCTAAATCTAAGAAAGAACTCTTAGAAATGCTGAAAGATCCTTGCTGATATTAAATAGCACATAATTTAAGAAAAGACTCAAAAAAAAAAAAGTTTAAGCTATTGGTTGATGCTAAAGACTTTAAGGCATTTTAGGCCTTAAAAGGTCTTAAATTCAGCGAAATATTGTGTTGGGTGTCTTACATAATTTTAAACAGGTCTTAAATTTCCTCTGTCCAAGTAAAGCTACCTAATCAGGCCAACTTCCATCCAATCACCAACAATCCATCTTAATAAAGTCAGGGAAAGAAAACTAAAAACAATTACAGAGTTCCTCATGATAATAACAGAACAATATAACCCTTTACATTATCTTCCATTTATGCAAAAAATCTATTTACAGATAAAATGGGGAGTAGACATATTTATAAATAAATAGGCATGAAACTTAAGGTTTTATAACAGAAACACATTAGGTTGAATAGAAGTTCTCAATCAATTGACCAAAAAGCCAACAAATATTTATTTTTGATTATTTTTGTAATTGCCTCCACCATAAATATACTTTTAACAATGTTAAACTTGTCATTAAAACAAAAGAAATATTATGGTGAAAAGAAAAGTGTATACAACTACAGTTTTCTTGTTTTGACACATTCAAGTATGTCACTAAGAAATAATAACATTTGTTTCTGGCAAACCGGGCCATTAGAAATAAGCATTAGTGTTTAGCCCTGTATAAGTCTTAAATTTCATTCATAGTGGTCTTAAAAGGGTCTTAAAAAGTCTTAAATTTGACTTAATGAAACCTGCAGAAAACCTGGTATATTAAAGGTACAGTTTACCCAAAAGTAATGACCCTGCACTTTCTCCATAACTTTTAGATAGATAGATTTGTGCAAAAGTCTTAGCCTCCCAAAGCTGGTGTGTGCTTTTGCACAGTACTGTATATAAAAGGGTATAATTTAGACAACCATTTAAAACAGTGGTTCCCAATTCCAGTCCTCAGGACCCCCCGCCCTGCACATTTTGCATATGCAGATGACCGGAATTGTGTACCACTTATTTAAAACATGCAAAAGAACATTATTTTTTTTTACTGCATCATTGTTGTGTAACCATACCCTCAATTTCCAAAGACATCCTCCTTGTCCTATCAGGCAGACTGAAGACAAGAGGTGAGAGAGCAGCAATTAGTCAGCTAACATACCGCTGAATGTCTAACAAATGAGCTCACTTTCTGCCCTCGTCCCAAACAAGCTGCATTCACAGCCTCAAACCTCTTACCCACAAACATCACAACAGCGCTTTCACGTTTAACCACGGTCATCACGCACAGAAAGCTTCACAATCACCGGTGGCGACCTGTTGCCCCCGAACCTCTCGGTGTAAAATAAATGAGCGAGTCTCGCATTTACCAGATCATTGCTCCTCAGATGTATGAATCAGAATTATACATGCTCCCCTGTGGTTGTTTTGGATCTGCCGTCTATATAAATATTATTTATGCGCTCGGGCACTGGACTCCTCTGCTCTGTTGACTCTCCCTCGCGCAGGGGAGCTCTATTGATTTCTGCCTGTCCTTTACGCTTGCATTTTGAACTGTATGAATTAGCATTTCTCCTCCACTCTCTGTTTTATCTGTGCACGCCGCTTTGAAGTGGAAATACCCCAAGGACGAGAAGCACCAATAAACGTAACATCAATAAACGGTCACAAGGTTTTTTTGGTGTTACTTCGTTATGGTGCGCACAAAGAAAACAATTAAGCGACGACAAAGAATGAAGGGGAAAGCTGCGACATCTGAAATGCGTTGCTGTGTCATTTCATCCACCCGAGAACGGACGGTTTGGACCCATTGTGACGCTGACAACCTGGAAAATGGATTCTCTCGCTCTTGCCGCCGTGATTAAATAGTGGTTGATAAGACTGCTGTGAGGATGGTCATTTTTTCTGCTGCCCTTTCGCAGGAGATTGTTATGGGAGTGGAGAGATCTAAACCCTTGTTTCTCTTTCTTTGATAGAGGGCAAATGTAAATGTCAGTTATGTCAGGCAGCGGAAAGGTCTGGAAGCCTGGGAGAAACTGCTAAATGAGTTCTGACAGCCTTGAAAATTCAGCCTAGGAACGCAAATACACAAGTACAATCATGCACACCCCAAAAGTGATCGTTGGTTCTGATTTATGCTTCGTTATTTTGTTCAACCTCAAAGTTCAACCCCAAATTAAAATTCACTCACCATTTGCTCACCCGCAAGTGGTTCCAAAACTTTATGAATTTCTTTCTTCTGCAGAGCACAAATGAAGATATTCTGAAGAATGTTAGAAACTGGTTGCCATCGACTTCCATAGTCGGGAAAAAAAAACTATGGAAGTTTATGGCATCTAGTGTCCAACATTCTTCAAAATATCTTCTTTTGTGTTTGACAGAAGAAAGAAACCTAAACAGGTTTAAAACATCTCTTTAAATATACCTAGTGTCCAATATACTGTTACTATTAAAACTTTTGTAGTATTTAAATTTGCTTCTGCTGTTGTACTCTAATCCAGGCTTCGTCTTAAGACTGCTTTTGTGGCAGGCCTTGTCTTTGTCTCAAACTGAATGAATTTGGGATTATTTTTTAAATTACTGTGATTGGATGTAAATTTAAGCTTCAAATGCAATCAGTAACCTTTTTCATATTTGCTTTCTTTTCTTAAGTGTTGTGCTGGGTGAGAAACTGAACAGAAATTACTGATTGATTCAATAAACAAGGAGTTCATGTTGTGATGTATTGTGCTTAGTTGCTCTTAACTTGGTCCTAGCCTAGGTGGTCTTGACTAGGACCTTACAGTTCACAACAAGAGCAATAATGTGAATTATATTAGAATAGAATTAGATGAAACTATAGTTATATTAAACTATATATTATTATTTAATAATACTAAAAGAACCTTATTATCATTTAAACGCCGATGTACTGTAGTTTGGCTGTCACATTCATTTTAGCAGAATGGATTCTAATATGAGATATTTATGTCTATTTCCAGTTAAAGGGAAAGTTGAATGAAAATTACTCGCATTCAGGTGCTTCCAAACCAACTTAGATTTTTTTCAAAAGAAAATATTTTGAAGAATAGCCAGTAACCACTGACTTTAAAAGTAGGTAAGAAATACTATGGCAGTCAATGGATAACAGTTGTCAGCATTCTTCGAAACTTCTACAAAACATGTTCTACAGAAGAAGCTCACATTGCAAACAAGTGGAGTGTGAGTAAAAGATGCCTTTCTCACCAGCAAAATGTCATTATTAATATTTATAAATGTTTCTTAGGCAGATTAAAATGATTTCTGAAGGATCGTGTGGCACTAATGACTGGAGTGATGATGCTGAACATGCAGAATTGTCATCATTGGAATAAATGCATGTGAATCAAAAATATTAAGTATTGTAATAACAT
>CAIGQW010002378.1:5475816-5494292 GCA_903798125.1 Danio choprae
TATATATATTTATTTATTTATTTATTTATTTATTTATTTTGATCAAATAAATGCAACATTGGTGAGCAAACGCAACTTCTTTCATAAACATTAAGACAATCTCAGCCCCCCAAATTATTTTTGGCTCATAAAAAATGAATAATATTGGTTTTAGCTGGCGATTAGTGGTTGAGTCACTCTAAACTTAAAAACATGAGCTTACATTTCTACATATACATTATTTAGTGAGCAGTCCTATAAAAATGCTATTTAGGTCATGCTCTATGTGTCAGTCAAAGTGAAGATTGCCCCTTACAGTATACAGTATTCCCAGATTTGGTTTTACAACACATAACAATTATAAATAAATAAATAAATGTTCCTTATTTAAGTCATTAGGCTTATTATGAACAAATACTAAGCTCGTAGAGAGACTGTCAACTGTTTTGATGAGAACTAATTACTTGGTTGGACTAATTACTCAGTTAAATTGAGTGAATGGCTGAAGTGCTCTTGGAGGGATTTTATCAAGATCTTACCACTACTGTAAATAACACTGCAATATTTCATTTTATTTTCTAATCGCCTGTTGTGTTTAATGAGAAGAATATGTAAAATGCAGCTTATCACATCATATGGTCATCGGACGTGCCAGAGCGTGTCATTAAACACCTCGACTGCTGCACCTGAGGTGCCATATGTGTGCTATTTTCTTTCGCCAGCATGGGAAAAGATGTGCCTGAGAGAAAGATGTTTAACATCCTGCCTCTCAAACAGACCTTTGAGGCCCCCCCCAAAAAACCCTCAGCTATCACCACTGCCAGACTTATCTGCTACAATGCAGTAATTCCTGCAGAAAAGGAACAGAGACAATGTTAGGACCTATTTAATTCATTTATTCATGAGCGTAATTGAAATATTAACACCAGCGGCAGACGGCGAGGACTTGGCGCTGGGACCCGAGTCTGTTCGCACGGCTGAATATTTTATTTAGATGCTCCGCTCATGGCTTCACAGCACAGGTTAATCTATTCATCGTCCCAACACGCATGGGACCCTTGTACCGCAGTCATTAAAGTCCCACACAAGATGTCTAATAATGATCCTTATTAGCGCAATACAAGAAACCACTATTAAGAAATTTACATTTTCTTCCTTGTTTTTTTGTGACTGATTTGCTCTCGTTTTCCTGCCTAATAATAAAAAACGAAATGATTAATCTTCTGAATACAGAGTAGGAGGGCTTTCGGTTCATTTTTTTTTTTTTGGCGATGTATTGTGAGCGAGCTCTTTGCAGTGTGTGTGCCCACACATTCGGCTAATTTTACCCAAGTGTGTGCAAGGCTTTTGGTAAAAACAGATGCGCCAGCCAAGCTTCATTCTGTATGTAAATGGCTGTCTTGGGTGTTTGGTGTACATGGATGTGGAGAATAAGGGCAGGATCAAATGAAGATGCACCAAGACTCTCTCTTGCCATGTGCTCGCGCTGTCACATGTCGTTGCCACAGCAGCGGCGAGGAAAACACCACCCACTGGGACGCGAGGCCTGCGCCGAGGCGTCGCGCTGGCACTCTTACTCTCTCCTCAGGCTTTATCAAAGGGGAAATACTCAAACACAGGGAGATGGAGCTGCCACTAACCATCAGAGTCGCAGCCGTGCCACATTAAAAAAAGAGGAGACTGCATTAAATGTTTGCAGGAGAGCTGGGTTTTTGTGCAGAGGACGGGTCACTTTGCTGTTTGTGTGTGTATAATGCATCATGAGACTCCTCAGGTCTGGAGCATCCATAGGGCCCCTGGACATGTTCCTGCAGGAGTCATGGTTCACACTTCTGCCTGTTTTCCAGACTCCCTCCCCCACCGCACGTCACAGCTCTGCATGTGTGTCCGTAACCATGTGTTTTACGCTGCGTGTGCTCTTTGACTTCGGTTGACATGGGCGCCTTCTGCCTGGAGCATGATTTTTGTTGTTTGTGATGATTTAAAGCAGAATTCATTTCAATTTCAGGCACGCTTTGGCAATAAGGTTTCATTAATGTTTGTTAATGTATTTAATAACATGAACGAAGAATGAACAAAACTTGTACAGCATTTATTAATAATAGTTGACCATTTATGAATGCATTAATAAAATCCAAAGTTGAGCTTGTTAACATTATGGTATGTACAGTGCTCAGCATATATGAGTACACCCCCCACAAATCTCTCCTTTAAATTATTATTTTCTATGGGATGCTTTACAATATTATATTTGTGCATATACATTAGTTCAGTCAGTACTGAAGCCAAATTTGAAGCTAATCTAACAAAATAACTTACAATAATGGTTCAAAAATTAATAGCCCAAATATATATGTTAGGGAAAAATATTAAATAAAATTTTTAAAATAGCAAAAATCAAGAGAAACAAAAAATATATACAATTTTGTTGAAATGTTTTGCATGAATTTAAATGTATTATCTTTCCATTTCTAAAGATGTTCTGTGACTAAAATGTTATTTTAATTAATATATCTGTTGAATAAATCTGTTTTGTTCAAATACACCAATATATTACCCATATTCACTGAGATATTAATAAAAATATTCATTTTCAAAATGGGGCGTACTCATATATGCTGAGCACTGTAGGTGATTGACTATTTAAGAAAGATGATAACAAATACTGTAATAAATGTATTGTTCATGTCAGTAAGTTAACTAACATTATCTAATGAGACCTTATCGTAAAGTGTTACCAACATTTCTAATGTTCGAAGATTTACAGTGTTTTTAGCATTGCTTACTGAAAGAATCATGAGTGAAAAATGTAATGACATTAGCATCCACATGTGGAGTATGATTTATTTATCGACTGTCACTTTCAGACTCAGGCTTGTTAAAGCAGGGTGGATTCCTATTGGTTGTCAATGTTTTAGCGTTCATCATCTGGGGAAAAATGCTTCTGAAAGTGTTTCAAATGATATTTTCCCCTTGTGTCATATATAATGTAAATGCGTATATTTAACGTTATCATCCTTGGTATGAACAGCCCTTTATGCATTTTGCATTTGTATTGCTTATTATGCTAGTTTGTGGCTGGCAAAGCGTTCATTGGTAAACTTGTACCATAGTAATTGGTGGTTCTTTCCACTGTGGTTACACCTGATAAAGAAGGGAATAAGCCTACGGAAATGAGTGATTATTTTGCTAGCCTTAGGTTTGTTGTTTGAAAGTATGTAAAAGGAAGTGTTTTAATGTAAGCCTGATTTTATACATTGCAGTTGGTATAAGTATTGTATTCAGGGGCCAATTTAGCAGGTATTGACATTTTCACAAAATGTAACAATATTGAATTATGAGGGGGGGAAATATTGATTTCTGATAGTTACAAATTGAGTAAAGAAACATAAGACTACAATATTAGATCTTATTATTAATATGTTTCATTATAAAGTATCAGTTTTAATGATAATGAAACTGTTACGTGGTTTTTTTTCATTGTTTTCTTCCCCTTTGACTTGTATAGATTTTTCAAATATGCTCTTAGAATTAAAGTTTTTTTTTTGGCATCCATGCTTCCAAAAATAAATCTTTCCATTATACAATATGTTTTTAAAAAAGTTTTTCACAGTTGTGATGATTCAGCAGTTTGAAGAGAATCATTTTGAGCAGGTTAATGTTTATATCTGACTGTGCTTGAATAATAACAACACACAACCCAGTTTATGAATGTTGAAGGAAAATATGTGTATGAAGAGTCCTATACTGGGATCTTCGCTGTTGGTCAGTGCATCTCCGGTAAAGGTTAGAGAGTATTAAAGTCGCCACAGGAGCCTGCAAAGACCAGGCAATTAGTCCGCATGCCCTTTTTTAACATTGACAAAACAAGGTGAATTTACACCCATTGTTCCTATACTTTACACAGGGAATTTCCTATTGATTCAAGCATGATCAAACTGTATAAAAAAAACTATGTGAGGATCAATAACCTGCCTTTTTCAACATTACTGAACAGCATATATGGAGAAGTGATGATTCTAATTTTATTATAGGATTTATTTTTCATAGCTTTAATTATTTTGTCACTATGCTGAAGCTGGCTTACCAATGCAAAAATTGAGGAGTGTTTAAAAGCATCAGCCAGAGTGTTTAAAAAGGGAATAGAGGAAAACTAATGGATAAGACATGAGACAGGCAGCAGGTTACTGGCTATAGTGAAAGCAGGGCAGGTTTATGCTAATAAGTAGATGTGCATTCTGAAGGTCAAAATGGCCTCAGTACGGTACGGCGTATCTGAACTCTGACAGTGACCTTTTAATACTAATAATGTACCTTCGATCTCAAAAGCAAACTTAAAGGAGTTTTCGATTTTTTGCTTTATGAAGGACAGTAATGTATGCTGGTATGCTGAGTTTAAAATGTTTCTTCTAATCAGCGTCTAAAGTGCCTTTATTATGCTGTATTGAAGGTTCCTTATTTTGTTTTGGAGGTCTTTTACAACTGGTTTACCTTAATCCAAGGTCATAAACACTTTTAATTTCTTATAAACACATTGCAGTGTTACATCTTTTCTCAGGGTCTGAAATGGTTCTTCAAGCATTCGGTCTCTTTAAAGACCCTTTCAAATGAAATTAAAGAACTTGTTATTTAATTTACAAATAACCTGAATTTGATTTTACAATTATAAATACAAAAATTCTGCATTAAAAACTTACATTTTGCATTATCATGTGGCTGCTCAAGCTAAGAGGATGTCTTGTTTTTGAATCATTTTGAATCAGTTTATAAACTCGCTCTGACTGGATTATTTGAATCAGTAAAGTGAAAGTGAACTGAACGTGTCATTTGAATCAGTAAGTCATTTACTGTAGACACACTCTGACTGCATTATTTGAATCATTGAATTGTTAACTGGAGACTCTGAATGGATCATTTTAATCAGTGAATCATTTACTGTAGAGACACTCTGACTACATCATTGAATCGTTAACTGCAGACTTGCTCTGAATGGATCATTTGAATAAGTAAATCATTTACTGTAGACTCGCTTTGAATGGATCATTTGAATGAGTGAATCATTTACTGTAGATACGCTCTGACTGCATAATTTGAATCATTGAATCATTAATTGCAGACTTGCATTGAATGGATCATTTAAATCAGTAAATCATTTACCGTAGACTCACTCTGAATGGATCATTTGAAACATTTACTCTAGTAGATACATCTCTGGACTTGCTTTGAATGGATCATTTGAATCAGTGAATCATTTACAATAGACTTGCTCTGACTGGATCATTAGAATCAGTGAGCCGTTACCTGCACACTACCTCTTAATGGATAATTTGAATCAGTGAAGTTGGATCTATCTATTTCATTAATTAATTGTTCAGTGTGATTTGTAAAACATTTGAGCAGGTGATAATTTCTCCACTTCAAAATAACTTTTTACGCCACTTGTTACTTTTGGAGTGTAGTGTGGCGAAAGATCTTTTGAGAAATCAATTCTATGTAAATTCTGAGATTTTCAAAACGGATAGCTATTCTCTCTTGAATCCATTCTGAACTTTGTTTTTTGTGCTTTTTTTTACAAACAAATATACTGCTTACTTTGTAACTCCTTTCAAATACCACTTGAACCTAAAATAATCATTAATAAATTTAGGAAAGGTTTAAGCGGTTTACAAGAGTGTTCATAGTGAGCTGAGTTTACGTTCATCTTGTGACATTAAAGCCAACTTAGAGAGAAAGTGCTCACTGCAGAGCCACTTTGGTGGAGCTCACCCCCAATGAGGGGGAGCTTGAGCTTCAGCTCCTCCTCCTATAAGCTGTTTTAATGCATACACCTACCCCGCCCCTAACCCCAACCCCCAGTGACATCACTTGTTGAAGAAGTGCAGCAAGGAGGAGCTAGAGCACAAGCTCCCCATGTGGCTCTGCAGTGAGATGACTCATAGATGACTCAAGTCAAGCCGAATGCACAAGTGCTCTTCCTCATGAGCATTTAAGTATATGGTTAAAAATTAGCCTAGAGCGCTATCTGCTGTTAAAAACTAAACTCAGAATCAATTTAAAGGCTTGTTCTCATGTAAATTCCATGAGTATAAAACCAAACAAAAGACAAACGGCCAATCAGAACACAAAGCAGACTGTTGCATGACTCATAGGGCACACTTTCTGATTCTAGGGGTATTTTATGGAGTTATGAATGAGCATATAAAACAATTTCTCAAGATTTTGTTAACTTACCTAAGCCATATATCTGTAGATATCAACCAATGCAGTATATGGCACCTTTTAAGAAAGCACAGTGATGCACTTTGTAAATGTAAAAAAATATTCTTTTTGCCACAGCTCTAACAAATATTATGCAATTTTGTCACAAACCATTATGTTCGATTCTGGCAGTTCAGAATTGTTGCTTTTATTTATAAATACTTGTGTCTGATTCATAAATCAACCTAAAAACTTCCTTTGAACTGATTGTGAACGCAAACTGTTAAATCCTTCCCTTGAAGCACACTGGCATTAAAAAAAAACATATGCTGGATTTTCAGTATGGCTTTATCCGGTTGCTTCCCAAACCAGGAGTGCAATGAAGTCGTGACCTTGAAGCATTCATTCAGGCTTGTCTTATAAAGCTTTATGGCTTCAATCTAGCAGACATGTTTCCTCGGAAATGGCCATTGATCCCAGGTTCCTTTGCAGATGGTGACCTTCTCCCAGTCACCGCAATCACCATCCCTAAAGAAAACAGAAAGCAACAACTCAAAAGAGGCAGAAGATACAACATGCTGTATCTCCTCCAATCTAATTCGCCGTGATGTGGTTAAGTCTGTTTGTTCTGCTGAGCTAAATATCGTGCTCCTGGGTCTTTCCCAAAGGGCGAGTGATTAATGGCACTGGAGAACAGGGAATGGAAGATGTGGGAACAGTACAGGCTGTTATCTCATGGTCTTGATCGGATAGCTCCATTTATTTGAAGCCCTATTCACTCGTGGTACTGTATATTTATTTTTAGTCCAGTTTGCACAAATCTTCTGCTTTAGTAACGCTGCTTGCATGTGCTTTATAGTACAAACACAGCAGCATCTTCTTGCCTGCAGCACTTTTCTTTCTCAGGAAAGCCCTGTCTTTTCTAAATAACCCTGCTCCATGACGGCACCTCCAGTTCCGGTTTCATATTAGCTAATGCGATCGTACAGTCCTTTTGTCAGGAAAGTCTCTGCGGACTTTATTTGAGAAATGTTTGCTCAGCACTTTTATATTCCTCAGCACAAAAGCATAATATAATTAGTAAACTGCACCGTAAAAAAAATGAGTGCGCAGTTGTTACATAAACGAGTAATCTCTAACTGTATTCTGCGATTTCTGATTCATTTTGTAATTGTAGTTTTTACTTTGACTGCAATACAATCATCTCCAGTTGCTGTTGCGGATGATAGTTTAGCTGTGCCATAGAATTTAAGCCATAAATGTAAATGTATAAATGTTAGAAAAAACAAAATAATGTAATAATGTAAAAAAATAATAATCGATAAATATTATGTATATAACATCAGTAAATTATATAAAATGTTTTAATATAAATTAAATATAATCAAAAGTATTCATTCATTTTCTTTTCGGCTTAGTCCCTTTATTAATCAGGGGTCGCCACAGCGGAATGAACCGTCAACTTATCCAGCATATGTTTTACACAGCGGATGCCCTTCCAGCTGCAACCCATAACTGGGAACATCCATACACACCCCAACATCCATCAACATCCAATCACACTCATACACTATGGACAATTTAGCTTACCCAAATCACTTATACTGCATGTCTTTGGACTTGTGGGGGAAACCGGAGCACCCGGAGGAAACCCACGCAAACACAGGGAGAACATGCAAACTCCACACAGAAACTGTTTGCATTGTAGTATTGTATTTGTATGAAGTATTGTATTCATGGACAATTTAGCAGTTATTGACATTTTAACAATATTTTAAAAAAAATAATTATGAGGAAAAATAATTAAATATGTTATTCATAATTAAAAACTAAATATACACATACATATTTAAATGTTAGCAATAATTCTATAATTGTATCAAACAGTTTATTTAATTTAATTTACATTGTTTGCTTTTGGGCCTCACAGTGGCGCAGTGGGTAGCACGTTCGCCTCACAGCAAGAAGGTCGCTGGTTCGAGCCTCGGCTGGGTCAGTTGGCGTTTCTGTGTGGAGTTTGCATGTTCTCCCTGTGTTGGCGTGGATTTCCTCCGGGTGCTCCGTTTCCCCCACAAGTCCAAAGACATGCGGTATAGGTGAATTGGGTAGACTAAATTGTCCATGATGTATGTGTGTGAATGAGTGTGTATGGATGTTTCCCAGAGATGGGTTGCAGCTGGAAGGGCATCCGCTGCGTAAAACATATGCTGGATAAGTTGGCAGTTCATTCCGCTGTGGCGACCCCAGATTAATAAAGGGACTAAGCCGAAATGAAAATGAATGAATGAATTGTTTGCTTTTTATTATATTTAGATTTATATTAAAACATACATAAAAACTCATTAACATATACTCATAAGTTGCAAAGTAAATAAAAAATCATGGTTACTCATTATCTACAATCTAACGACAACACGTTTGCTTGCATGTATTTAATAAACCACTACACTTTACGTGCCCTCTCTGTGTAGCGTCTAGTCGCTTTTAATCACTGTGTCGTGTCAGCTTTGCCATAAATAACTTTGAGGTTAATTATTATAACAGCGAGCTGAATCCACTCATGAATGACAGGACGGAGCTCAGAATTATGCTCACCTATGTCTGCAATTCCCCAGCCAGGGACCCCTGACCCCTGCACAGAAAACTAGGACACAGAGACCCACCTGATGGTACGGCAGCGTGTCGTCCAGAGCTGTTCCACACCACTGCATTCACCGACTGGAAGCTCTGCTGACACTTGCTTGGAGAAGAGAGAGGCTGGCGGCCGCTGTAGCTTTTAGATCCCAGGCTTTGCTGCAGGACGTTAACATTTCATAGTAAGCTGTTAATGCTCTGGGCCCAAGTGTCACTCTCACTGAGTGCGTTTACATGCATGCATGAAAATTAGAGTTGTTAAGAATTGTGCAAACATGATGGCTATATATATGGTGTCAAACCAAAAAATATTCAAACACTAGATAGAATTTTAATATAAACTTTTTTTACTAGTGGGTGTTGGACCCTATAGTTTTACATTTAGAGTTCATTTAGGTGAAGATAGCAAAATAAAGAAAACTGACATATTATTCACAAAATTGGCCAATGAGGTATATGCAGACAGAGTTTTAATTTTCAGGCAGCCAGCCCAATCGCTTCCGGTCTTTCCATTACAAAATCGCCACATTCAAAGGGCACCTATGATGAAAATCCTCTTTTGTAAGCTGTTTGGACAGAACTGTGTGTAGGTATAGTGTGTCCACAGTCATATTGGAGTGATATAAACACAATAAGTCTCTTTTTTAATTTTCTGAAATAAATATAGGATGTAAATCCCTCCCAGTTTGAGGCCGACCGCAACTTGACGTAGGAGTGCGGTTTCCCCGCCCACCGAATTGATTGACAGCCACGTATTAACATGTCTCTGTAGTAACGCATATAATTATATCCACAAGACAGGACGTGCGCAAAGCAACCAGGATTAAACGTTTTGTTCAGCTTGCTGTGTTCAGTAGCACCTCAAGAATGAGTTTTACAATTTTAAAACATTTCTAAAACTGTGCATGTTTGTAATAAAGTCAGTACTATCGCGTCGTAATTCTTCATCACAGTGTCAGTACAATTATAAAAGAAGACGCTTCAATCCCGGTTCATGGACTTAAATCAGGTTTATTTTGTACATTTAACATAACGGATATCCATACAGCAGTGTATATTAACGTGTATCCTGTCACATTTGCCCTGCAAAAACAGTGCAACTCTAAGTGTGAGTGTGTGTGAGCGAGCGAGCGCGAACTATATAACAACATTGTGTGTGACTCTTTGTTGTAGAAAGGCTTGAATTAACTCCACAACAAATACATCAAATAACCGTTGATAAAGTTCTTACCGTAGTAAGGGAGATCAGTCTCATTCTTGTTTGATACTGTACTGCCTATGCATGAGAAGCAGCAGGAGAAGCTACACCCATCATAGCAATAGTGAGTGATCTCGTTGACTCTGACATGCATGTGGGAACGGTGGGCGGGTAGAAGCAGCTCATTTGCATTAAAGGCACAGGCACCAAAACAGCTTCAAAGTCAAAAAAAGCTCAAATTTCTAATATACACAAAGGTATAATAAATAATTTGATGGGTGTTTTGAGCTGAAACTTTACAGACACATTCTGGAGACACAAAAGACATCTTAAATCTTGAAAAAGGGGTAAACTAGGTGCCCTTTAAGATCTGATTTTTGAAATATCTGTGTCTGCCTGATGGATATACGATATAAAGTGGGTCTCAGACCGGACAAGAAACCCTGCATTAAATTCCATTTTTGCCCGCCATGTCTTTAAAATAAGAAAATGTATTTTACCCCAGTATTTTCAATGGAGTTTCTGCGCTAGCTTGCTGCTACTGACGGTGCTAGCGTTTACAGAGTCTTTCATCTTGTTTTATGCTTGAAAAACTAAATGAATGCTAAAGTCTATTTATCTGAGTGTATTTTAACTGCATTACAACATCAATGCTGTAAAAGCAACCTTATAAAACTGAAAAAAGTCACATTAACTATTCACCGGAAGTTAATCGTTGGTTGAAAAACACTAGCTGTACATATACCCTATTGTAATCCATTATATACTGTACACTGTTAAAAATATTGCTCTTACATTTTTTGTTGTTGAATCATATTAACTTTTCTAGTCATCTAAAATTACATCAATAATCCTGACAAAAAATATCAAGTTAAACGTTGTATAACTTAAAAAAATGTAAATAAGTTAAAGCAACATACAAATATTTGTCTTGACTTTTTGTCATAATTAGTTTTCACAGTGTACCTTTCTATCAAAGATTTACATCATCAAGATAATATTTTCATACTCAATTTAACTGCGAGGTCATACTTTATTGCCATTTTTACCTATATCCTGAGAACTGATGAAGGTGTCTGAATAATCAGAATCATTTTTGGTTTGACTATATATATATTTATATATCAGCTTATTGAAATTGTACAGTTCTATTTGATGATAATTTTTTATTTTACTGTTCTTAAAGGCTATGTTACTGTTCACAGTGTGGTGCACATAATGTAATTATGATCATTAGTTCAATTCAATTCAAGTTTATTTGTATAGGGCTTTCACAATAATTGTTGTTTCATTAGTGTAGGGTAAAGTACAAGTACTAAATTAAAAGTACTACGTTACAATCTTTTTAAAGTAACAAAATGTGTTGTTTAGTTATTTTTAAGGAAAGAAATTAGAATGTATGTGTTTTTTATTTTGCATTTTGTTTAAATTAAGATTACTTTTAAAGGTAACTGTACTCAATACTGATGATTATTCCTTTCGTCTTACCAAAAGTAGTTTCCTCAGCAACAAACTATCAGCACTTCTTTTTTGATTACTCTGTCACTTTAAGTACCAGTGATGCAGCATTGCTAGATTGTGAAACATATACAAAAGCAGTCCATGGGAAAACGCAGCAAAATCTGTTCAAATCTTGCATTTTGCACATACGATACAGAATCTCTAACCTAACTTTCATGTCACCACTTTATTAACTCCACATTTACTGTTAAAACAAGTTTACAGATGCAATGCTTAATATAACTACACTGTAAAATATATCAGTTAATCAACAGTTTCTGTATGTTGTGATTGATAGGTGTTTTCTGTTGATTTATGGTTATAAATTGCTTTATGGGACCTTGACAATTGGTGCTAAAAATTCAACTCAATTCAATTCAACTCAACTATTGACATTTTAGTAGTTTGAAACAATATATTGCATCAGAATAGAACATAAAAATAACATAAAAAGTTCTGGCAGTTTATTATCTGGTTTTTGTATCATAATCTACAACATCAACCAAGACAATATATCACTTCAAACTATTACAAATGTCAATGGAAATCACTTTTTCAAACTTTTCCTAATCATAAATAAACAACAACAACAACAAAAAATAATCATAAAAGGCGACAAACTGCAATTGTGTAGATATTTTACAGTTAAAGAAAACTTTTTTTTTTAAAACATGAAAAATTTGCTGTCTACAGGCCTGCATGCACTTTCTGAACCAGATTATGCTCAACAAGCCAACAATGCACGTGGTCATGTAAACATTGTAACCCATTTTTCTTTAATGGGTTATTATTTTGCGTGTATTCTAACAGGTTATTTCAATAAGCTGATTTTGTGAGTTATCAGCATGTAAACTTATTCATAATGGATTGCCAACACAAGCACTGAGTTCTCTCTCTCTCTTTTTTTATTTTTTGGAAACTGGTGACTTCTTCAAGGATGAAACTTTTTTCACCTATTGGGTTTTGCACACAAAGGAGTTGTGCTGACCGAGTGGTATTTTTCTCCAGTGTATGAGCTGAGGCTAATATAAAGTTAGATGGCAAATATTTCAAGATATCTACAGGGAGCATTGAAAGTAGAAACTCTTTACAGCCTATTTCTGTTTTTGAAATCTATTTTCACTTTGTCCTTTACTCTGTTATATCTGCAGACTTTTTTTTTTACTGCTGATTCTAGGGGGAAATGTGAAATTCTGCAGACTGGATGTAGTGAATTTGTGCTAAATAGAGCATACTAAAAACAGATTTTCCCCTTTGCTTTTTCATCAAGATTCACATAGAGAAGACAACGTTATCACAACTAACCCCAGAGATTAGTTGAAAACAGTGCCATGTCAATGTTAATAATAATAAAAATAAAATTTGCTTCTTAAGGAAATATTGTATTTTACATTATTTTTAAAATAATGAAACAATTATTAATAAAACACATGATAACAAACAAACAACAGTGTAAGTGCAATCGGTAAGCAAAAATATTTAATAAAGAGCATGCATCTGATGCGGAATGTGTAAAATGTTCTGGTCCTATGGAGCTTCCTTCAGAATTCCACAGGCGCAGATTCCATGAGGGTCTGGTATTTAGTGATACTGCAGCTCTGTGTGGCTCGGCTCATCTGGGGAATTGTTTTCATTATGCAGAGTGAGTTTTGAGGATGGCTGTAACGCTCACACAAATGTCCATTAGAGCGGCAGCAGCAGGTCTGGTGGAAACTGAGGCATCTAGCCGAGCTTATATGGAGGACCAAAAGTTTTACTCAAAAAATGATGAAATCAATGAACAAGATGTCAAATCAAAAAGATTAAAATGTTTTATTGAGGCAATGGCATTTTGTAAAGGAACACTATACATTTGGACTCATAACCTGAAAATATGCTGGGTTCCACACTGCTTCGTGTTGTCCCAACTTAATTGTTTTTAAAAATGTAGGTGGATTGAACATAATTAACTTGTTTCCCAAAAAGGCACAGCAAAAGGTGACATGGTGGCACAGTGGGTAGCATGATCGCCTCACAGCAAGAAGGTCACTGGTTCGAGCCTGGGCTGGGTCAGTTGGCATATCTATGTGGAGTTTGCATGTTCTCCCCGTGTTCGCAAAGGGTTTTCTCCAGGTGCTCCGGTTTCCCCCACAAGTCCAAAGACGTGTGTGATTGAATGTGTATGGGTGTTTCCCAGTGATGAGTTGCAGCTGGAAGGGCATCCGCTGTTTAAAACATATGCTGGATAAGTTGTCAGTTCATTCCGCTGTGGCGACCCCAGATTAATAAAGGGACTAAGCCGAAAAGAAAATGAATGAAAAAGCAGCAAAAATATTTTTTGGACTGTATGGTCCTGCAGTTTGCCTTTGTTGTTAGCATGTGATTAAGCAGTTGCTAAAGTGTTCTCTGGTTCTATATAGTTGCTAATAAGTTTTCAGTTGCTAAGGTGTTCTTGGTGTAGCATAAAGTTATGCGGTTGCTAAGGTGTTTTTGGTTGCTCAGGTGTTCTGGGTGTAGCATGTGGGTATTCTGTTGCTAAGTTCCTATATTCCATATATGGTTGTTTCAGTGCAGCATGCGGTTATGCAGTTGCTAAAGAGTTCTGTTGATAAGGTAGTCTTAGTGTAGCTTGTAGGTATGCAGTTGCTAATGTGTTCTCAGTGTAGCATGTGGTTAGCAGGCGCTAAGTTATTTTTGGTTGCTAAGGTACTTTAAGTATATTATGTGTTTATGTGGTTGCTAAGTTATTCTTGGTTGCTAAGGTACTCTAAGTGTATTATGTGTTTATGTGGTTGATAAGGGATTTGGTTGATAATTTAGTCTCATGGTCATGGGGTAGCTTAAGGCATTCTCAGTGTAGCACGTGGTTGCTATGGTATTCTTGGTTGCTTAGATAGCCTTGGTATAGCATGTGGTTATGCAGTTGCTAAGGTGTTCACTGTGTAGCATGTGATTGCTAAGGTGTTCATTTGCTCAGGATGTCTTAGTAGCATGTGGTTTTGCAGTTGCAAATGTGCTATGGGTGTAGCATGCGGTTATAAGGTTGCTAAGGTAGACTTTGTGTAGCATCTGGTTATTCAGTTGCTAGGGTGTTTGGTTGCTAGAGTAGTATCTGTGGGGCATGTGGTTTTATTGTTAATAAGGTTTTCTCAGTTGCTAAGGTGTAGCTTGTGGTTGCCAGTGTGTTTGGATGCTAAGGTCCTCTTGGTGTAGCATGTGGTTGCTAATGTGTTCAGATGCTAAGGTGTTTATTTCTGCTCGGTTTGTAAAGCAACAGTACACCTATCCTCAACATGCCCCATAATATTTTATATCAGTCACGTCTTTTGCACAAATGATACATGATTTGGGGTTGAGGGTCAGTTAAAATCTTTCTCCATTAGCATGGATAAGCACTTCTAATTAGCAGGAAGTAAGATTGAAAGACTGAAAGTCAAAGTAAGACTTCTCTTTTTATTTCAGTGATGGCTCTTTGGCTCCATCCCATAAAGCACAAGAGGTCCTGTCTAATTAAGGTCGAATTAAGGATAAGCCTAAACTGAATCCAGCACCTGATAAATATCAGTCAGTCAGTGTGACCTGAAGACGGGCTTCTTCACCGTGACTCATTTTTTAAATAAGCGTGAGTCCAATACTGTATAAATATGAATAGAGAATGTTTGGAAAGCATTGTTTTTCACATTTTTTTGTCCCCTGTTCGACCTCTGTATTCAGAATCTCCAAATGAATGGAGCCCAGTGAGGTTGTACATTTTATGTTTTGTACGTCTGGAGTCTTGCCTGCAACCATTTCTATTATGATGGGCAAAATGCAGGCAGTTGTGTTTGCTGTGATTGTTAAAAGCCTCACATTGTTATGCAGACCTCTGTTTTCCTTAGGATTTAGAGGTTATGGGTATGACGTTACAGAATTTTAACAGCATGGAGCAAAAGACCATGTACACTTTACAGCCGCACAATGACAATGAGTCTGAGTGACACGCTTTAAGAATGCAGGATGTTTAGAATCTTCCTGCTCATTGCTAGAGAGGTTGTTTACTGATTAAAGTCAAAGGAGGCTGTTCTAAAACTCAATTATATTATGTCTCTGTAGGTGCAACTCAGGTCCTTCTTTCAGTGCATGTTGCTGTGATTCTTTTCACTGCATATGTATTTATACAGTGAATTTGCATGAGCAACTTCATGAACATCATGAACAAAATCTGCATGAGGGAACTTTTTCACCCTCGTGTAAAACTCCCAAATGAGCTGATTTCATTTGACATGACTGGATTTCAGCAACAATAAACGACAAGTTGCTAAAAGGAACCGCACCTTAGGGATTGATTAAGAGCAATAATAACTGTGTTAAATGCCTTAGTTTGGAAGTCATACATGGTAATGCATTATTCATTTTGTAATAACTTTCATTTCTGATTTTCTCATGAAAAATACAGGAAATTCCTGGTTATTCTCTTATGCTGAATGACAATTTTTACTCATATGTTTTGAGATTGTCAATCCATAAAATTGATTTGAAAAGTAGATTCATTAAAGTAGACTCTTGCATTTAATATGCTTTCTACATATATCGGGGATTAAAATTTTCAGATGGCATACTGAGAAAAGATCAAAACAAAACAAACCTTTACGAATTATGTTTGCAGCTTAATACCCCTCTTAGTATGCAGCTCACATTTACATCCATTTAAAAGCACCATGTCTGTGAAGGAGTGTGTTTGTACAGGCTTCTGTTGTTTTGTCTTTCCTTATCTCCGAGCGTTTGGAGGGTTTCATTGAGGCACCTGAATGTGAAAAACAGCATTGTAACAGTATGTCGAATGTGAGAATTGGCCGCTTACGGCTGTGTGTGTTTTGGCTACCCGAGGTTTCCCACTGTCTGACACTGAGAGGCCAGAGGGAGAAGCTCCTGTGGGAGAAACACAACTCCTGCAAGCACTTGCCTTCAATTTAAAACATTGTCATTTAAGAAAGCACGCCATTTATGACTTTCAGCTGCAGTGTAACCATGGAAACAACTCAGACTTGAGTAGATAAACCAAGAGTGTGTTTAAAGATACCGACACACACAAACATACAGGCATGTTTACATTCCTACAGCTTTTTATTTGTTGTCTTGTTTGTTTTGGCAACCAAATGTGTCAGCGATGTACACAAGGGTCAAACCTCTGCCCGCTTTTGTTTCAAAATGTAAATGTGCCTGTCTCTGGTCGATGGTCATTGTAAATAATGATGATATTCTCATTGTTCTCAAAGATTAATGGCATTTTTGAGCCCTAACTCATTGAACTTTGCACACATTCCAGAAGTTGTTGAAAATGTATATTTGATATGGGTTTCAGAAGTTTTCAGAAACTGGAAGCAACCAGGTTCGTCACTTTTTGGGGTCCTCTGACACATTTCAGCTGTGATCTGTTCAATTTGTTCTCAATTTATTAGTGCTTTTTTATATGCATATCTGTGCTATACCTAACAATAACAATAGATACACAGAAATATTATCAACAAAGGTTCCAGGTTCCATTTGTCCATTTGTCGTTATTAAAAAATATATAAAAATAGATTAGAAAGGGATAGTGTTAGAGGACTAGAGCGGTTTTTGATATAGTAGAGTCAAATATAATTTAGAGAGTTAGTAATTGGAGTGTTGAAACAAAAAATTAATCTTTAGAAACTTCCTAATGGAACACATTTTTGGGAAGTTACCTAGAGTTAAAGTTTACCTTCTGTTTTACCTTCTGTAGTTACATTGTGTACTAAGATCGAAAGGAATTGAATTGAGTTGCTATTATTTCTTAGCCATATCAACCTAGAAAATAGCAACTTTTTAGTTTCTGTAAGTCTTAGTACACAATGTAACTAGTCAGGCTGTAAATAGGAAAATCATTGAAATTTTTTTTTACTTTTTTTTGAGGGAGATGCTAATGGTCTAATCAGATTCAATGATTTATGCTAAGCTAAAAGTGCTCCTGCTAGACACGAAGATCTGCTGAATGGATTCAAATATGGTATAACTCAACTGTTTAACTCTAGGTGACTCATAAAATAAGCCTATTTAAAAAAATAGATAAATGGAGTGTTTCTTTAAGAATAACTCCCAACTGCCAAGTATCAGAATTAGTAATAATATGTACTGTCAGTGACTAGTCTCAGTTGATCTTAATAAATACTAGCTTAATAAACTACTTAGTTGTTTAATAATAGTTAGTAGGTAGGATTACAGATGCAGAATAAGATCATACTTTAACTGCTAATGAACTGTTAATGAGTAGTAAGCCAGTATTTAATGGCATGAATTGTGACATAGCATGACACAGAACTAGGGTTTTATAGAAGAATTAATTTTTCTTTAATCTGTGCATGCCACAGATATTAATGATGTTTCACTTGCATCTGGAAGTTGCTGAGACTTTTATTTCAGCATGTTGATGTAGCCAACTGAAATGGAATATTTAGTAGGGGGCGGGGCTTTCTTTTGAGCATCATTTCCTAATAGCAAACTAACAGTAAGAGGTGCATGGTTAAGAATATTGTGGCTGAGACCATCAAACTGACGTCAACAGAGAAGGGCTGTCACTTAAAACGCCGGAAGCAAATGGTCAGACTTTGATTGAAGATTAACAAACGTTTTTTCAGTGGATGAATTGTTCACCAAAAGAATAACAATGTGCGCTAGCAAAATAAACTTTCAAAAAATTTTTTTCACACAGACTTTAAGTGCAGCGCTTCTGCTTATTTGACCCTAAAACAGGTATGCTGTTTCTCTACCTACGGCTTGAATTGGAATGCTAATTAAACTTTCTCAAATTCACAATTATGCCAAACCTCGAACAGTGCGCTCTACATTTGTGACCCTTTCTTCCCCTTCCTGATGATGAAATGAGCTGTAAGTTGGCAGGGGTTGCTCTTCTTCAACGATCTTCTGCACACTTTGTTCTTCTGCAAGATAGGCAGATAGCGAGGCTTTTTTCCACTTTCTCTCTCTTTCT
>CAIGQW010002378.1:5504292-5518679 GCA_903798125.1 Danio choprae
AGCATATGAAAGTTAAACTAAATGCAAATGAGAAGTGTTGTCAAGGCAACTAGTCTAAATATTTTTATTGATCATTTTACTTCACATATGTTTAGTTTATTAAATTTCAAATAATATGTATTTTACAGTATTATATAATAACCCTGCTTGGTAAAATGCAAAAATCTTTTATTTTAAAGATCCAGCAAAAATTTTAAATGTTTCGATAGTTGCTGAAATTTTCAATGTTGTCTTGGCACTGGCCACTAGTCAAAATTAAACATCTTTTAAAGATAGTTTTATTTCAAGTGTTAATGTAGTATTCATTAACTGTAATTTCCCTGCTTAGAATAAACGGCAAAATTCATATAGATAAAAAAAAAAACCTTGAAACTATCTTCCACCTTTCAGAAGTAACCGGCTGAATTGAGAGTTTTATCAAACAGTGAGTTTTATCAAATTGAGAGTTTTATAAAACAGAGTTTTATCTTTCCCAGTGTATTTAGTCCAAATCTACTGATATGTGACAGAATAAATGCAAATCTGAGTTGACACAGACTGCATCTGACAGCGATGTAATCCGACAGTAATATGTTGTGTGGCATCATATCATGACACCATATGCCGTCAGGACCCGCTGATTAAATCCCTGATCCCTCGCTGGGCAGCAGGACTAACTAACACTGAGTGGTCAGTTTCCAAGCTTTTCAAAGCCTGCTGTCCAGAAACCAATGGCGTTGTCTTCATGTAACCTCTGAGCTTCTCACAAAGAATACAAAAGCAGCATACAAAAGTCTGCGTTCAGTTTTGCGTTACTCAGGAAGAGATCGGTATAGCAGGAAGTAAGGAAGTGGTTCTCTGAAATTTCTCCAGTGAGAATTTCCAGTGAGATGAGAGGATTCTGGGTAGGATAACATGATGAAATCGGACCTGCTCCGGTGTATACAAGGCCCTGGTTTAGCTTCAGCTGTAATCAAGACTCACTTCGTCAAATATTCATCTGAAATTGGAGAGCCAGCGGTTGTAGCTGTTATATACAGCACGCTTGAGAAATCAGCGTTTGGAGTGTATATTACTATAATTTGGAAGGTGACCCTGGGAAGGTGGTGAAAACGCTTGAATATGTCAGGATTGTTGCCCATTGTTAATTTTGCATTCGAGTTAAACTGTTTGGTAACACTTTACTCAAAGAGGGTGTTCATAAGACTGTCATAAAAACCTTCATAATCATGACATGCCACATGTAATGAAAACGTATGAGATTTTATGCATGCTTATGACATTTTGAGTTTGAGACATGACATGATGTCTCTATCATGACAACTTGACATTACATACTTATCATAACTCTGTCATAAACATGAGCATTATAATCGTGCCATGAGTTTCATAAAATGCATTCATTAATTTTCCTTCGGCTTAGTCCCTTATTTATGAGGAGTCGCCACACGGAATGAACCACCAACTATTGCGACATATGTTTTACACAGTGGATGCCCTTTCAGCTGCAACCCAGTGCTGGGAAACACCGATACACTCACACATGCACTCATAAACTATGGCCAATTTAGTTTATTAAATTCACCTATAGCGCATGTCTTTGGACTGTGGGGGAAACCGGAGAACCCGGAGGAAACCCACGCCATCATGGGGAGAACATGCAAACTCTACACAGAAATACCAACTGGTCCAGCCAGAACTCGAACCAGCAACCTTCTTGCTTTGAGGTGACAGTGCTAACCACTGAGCCACCATGCCACCATGAGTTTCATAACAGCGTCATCTATATTTTTGTACTAATATCTAATATTAACATTATACAAATATAAATTGAGTTTGTACCATAAATATTATATATTAATGACACTGTTAAAAAAAATAACTCACAGAGTAGTGACATTTCTACTGGGAAATTGTAATGAGAAAAATATCCATGACACAATTACAATGGCTTCATGACAGTCATGTTTATGACAGATTTATGACATGTGCCATGTCACGAGTATAAAGGTGTATTGATAAGCACTCCCTTCAAGTAAAGTGTGTCAACTATCCATGTGTAGCTTTGCTGTGTATATTTTGTGTGTTTGTGTGGCTACGCAAGAAAAAACAGCACGTGAACAATTAAGCCATCAAAAAGTCAAGCATATGTGTGCTGTTGACTGATACATGTTTGATGAAAGACAGAAGGGAGTTACGTGACCTACTTAGGTTGTTTTATTTCCACGCATGCTTCTTGATGTGTTTCAGAAACACAAGGATTGAGTAAGCGATTCAGATTGCGGTCGGCCATTTTGGCTCCAGAGGATGTTTCTGTGAAGATTTCTTACTAATCATTTCTCATCCGTCTCACTGTCTTAACAGCTGACCCGGACCGCATGGAAGGTCTTGTATAATGAGATGTTTCTATTTTCATGCTGATTCTTTTTTTAAACTCGCAAAGTTTGTTCATTCCAGGAGGGAGGAAACAGACCACATCTTCTCGCTGCTTGAAACAGTTTTAGTGTTTCTTTACTCTGTCTTATGTGTGGTTTTTAAGGCTTAAACTGAATTAGTTTAAAAGTCCCTTTTGGCACTCCAAATTCATATAACAAATGATAAATATTAAGTGTTTTTTAGTTATTTAAAAAAGTCCTCTCTACCTTTCAGATATAATACATACAAATATTTTAGGGCTTCTATGCTTCTTTTTCTTTTAGTTTTCTCTCTAGCTTTCTGAAAATGCCCTTCAAGGTGTATACATGTAAATATTTTGTTATGTCATTTTACTGTGGACTGAAAAAAACACTTTCAAAAACAATGATGTGTTCTTAGTCATATGACCCATTCAACTCAGTGCAAGATGGTAAAGATTATTGTCAGTTTATACATATTACTTCAATTTATTTTTCTATGGTGGCGAATGTTTAGGATCATATGGTAACGCTTTAGTTTAGGTCCCAATTCATGATATTAACTGCTGACTTATTACCTGCCTATTATTAAGATACTAACTGTTCATTAGTAGTTATAAGGTATGATCTTATTCTGCATCCTCAATCCTACCCAAAACCTAAACCCAACTTCTACCTTACTGAATATTAATAAACAGATAATTAGTAGATTATTAGGCTAGTAGTGTTAGTTAATGGTTTTTTAATACCGTGAATTGTGACCTAAAGCTAAGTGTTACTGAACATACATATTTTTTTATGTTTCGGTGTGCTTGAGCAACACATGATAAGCAGCTTTTTGTTATCAACACTCAAAAAAGTACTTTTGCTGCTTGTTCAAACTACTTATTCAAAATAGTTAAATATTCATTTAATTGTTTTGTTCAATTCACTTAAACTTGTAAAAATGATTAAGGTAATTTAATCGATTTGTGGTGGGATAACATGAAGAAATTGTGTGGAACCCAGCATTTTGTCCAGTCAAACAATGTGTCAGTGGTGAATATGTGGAACGGCAATAATGATTTGAGAGTTGAATGTTAAATTTCAGTTGAGTGCTGATGTAAATTCCTCACATGAAGCCATCATATACCTTTGGAAGAATTGAAAAATACATGAATAAAAACATAGCATAACATTTGTTCATCTTTGGAACACAGATTAAGATATTTTTGATGAAATCCAAGAGCTCTCTGATACTCTATAGACAGCAACAGTCCAGAGACGTTCAAAGTCCAGAAAAGGAACCAAAAACATTGTCAAAACATTTCATGTGAAGCTCCAAGAACACTTTTGTGTGCCAAAAAAAGTGTAAAAACAGCAGCAAATGTCTTTCGTATCAGATCAGGGTGCACGTTTACTACGAACAATATGACACCTGCTTGTTGCACTGCTGACTTAAATGGTAGTTAGCAACAGTGATGGGAATAACGGCGCTATAAATAAACGGTGTTACTACCTGCGATACTGTTTTTCAGCAATGAGTAATCAAATGAATTACTTTCCCCCGTTACTGTTACTGACAATAAAATGCACGATACAATAATTGAAAACACTGAAACGGTTTTCAGGTGAGTAGACGCTCTCTCAGCCATATGACCTCTCTTTCTCTGGGGTGGGTGTGTGTGTGTTCGGGGCTGGGGTGGGACACATAACCAACCAGTTATAATGATTGGTGTGTCTGTGAATGTGGTGTAACTGAGAAGGTGATGATTGGCTTAGATAGAGTACGTTTCCATCGTTTGCCAATCAGAGGCAGAGTAGGGCGGATGTTCACACACACACTCACAGTCAGTGCTACACACCAACGACCAGGAGTTAGAATGTTGGCAAATACAACAAGTTCAAAGGTAGCGTTTGCAAACTGGAAATATAAGCACTACTTTTCCCTCATTGAGGTGAAAGGCAAGAATGTTTTTGTACCGTTTAACTTATACCCAGACAAAGTAGATTTTTTTTAAGTAACACAATAGTTACTTTCCCCTGTAATTAGTTATCTTTATAATTATGTAACTCAGTTACTAAATCAGTTACTATTTGTGAGAAGTAACTAGTAACTATAACTAATTATTTTTTTAAAGGAACGTGCCCAACTGGTTAGCAGTTAGTACTGCCATTAGTAAAAGCACACCCTGATGCGGGAGAGAAGATACAGGCGAGTCATAGTTGCATTTTTTTTGGTGCACAAAAGTAGTCTTATACTTACAGTTGAACCACAGAATGTTTTGACAATGTTTTTGGTTGTTTTCTGGACACTTGCTGTATATGGAGGATGAGGGAGCTCTCGGATTTCATCTGAGATATGTTAATTTGTGTTCTGAAGATAAACGAAGGCCTCAGGGGTTTGGAGGACATGAGGGCAAGTAATTAATAGCAGAATTTTCCTTTTTGGGTGAACTAAGCCTATAATAGTGATCCCAATCCTGTAGGATAGTCAAGTTGCTCTGAGTCCCAGTTGATCACCTTTTTTTTGAGTGAACTTAAAAGACATTAACCAGATATTTGAAAGCATCGTGAAAAGCTTTTGAGGCTGTGACCTAAATGAGCATCTGAATGGCAGAGTAAGAGAAGTAAAATGTTAAAACGGACTAACCTTCCCTCTAATTTCTCTAAAGATCCAGGCTCTCTGCTCGTTCCCCCGTTGTCATGGCAACGCTGTGTCTGACATCAGCTCTTCAAATGAGTATTTTCCGCCTGCTCTTGCCGCAGCATTTGTATGGTCACTTGTTTGCTGTAAAACGTACAGTCACCTTGATTAAATGCACCATCAAAAAGGGGGTAAGCCCTGCTGTTTTAGTGGATGCTTCCAGCGCAAGAGGGTTTAATGCTTTTCTGTTTATCCATTTTGCTTTGCAGTTCAGCCTACAGTGCTTATGAGGTCAAACGCTTTTGCTTATTATTTCCTTCACAGAGGCAAATCTGTCTTTTTCCTGCAAGTTTGTCAGCTGGAGGCTACAAGGAGGTGCAATTAACTTTCTTTGACCCACTATGGAAAAAATGGCATATTGATTTTCCTGCATAAATGATTGGATATTTGTGCAACATCCAAATTAGGCTTTGTATTTTATGTATAGAGGGCTCCCTTTAGAGATATTTTTTTATGATAACACCAATTAAAATGGACGTTCTTTCAGTTCATACATGATCTGGTGTTTCATTTACGGTTAACGTTTTATATTAGCTTGCCACCTGGTCTGCAGATAAAGCTGTACTCCTTTGTTAACAGATTGGCGATTGGCAAGGGTCATTGTTGGCTGTCTGTAAACACGCAGGTTAATGCATCTGTGTTCGTGGTGTGGGCTTTGTGCCGCACAATCAGAGCCGGGCTGCAGCACTCAAAAGCTCTCCATTTGAACAGGCACTCCAGCACTGCGCATCACAATGCTGCTGCATAATTCTCCTTCAGAGCATCGGCAGGCTGCGCTTCATTTGCCTGCCCTCTGACTGAAGGCATGCCACCAGGAGCATTGCTTTCCACAACGCAGTGTGGAGGAGAAGCCATTTCCTCTCCCTCGTCTGCCCTGAGCACATGCCATTATTACAGATGAATATTTTTGGGAAAAAAGCTCCAGGTTCAGGACAGTGTCAGTCAATTTTTTAATAGTTTTTGTTAATTACTGAGAATTTTATTTTATTTTACTTTATTTTATTTAATTAAAAAATTTATTAAATTAAATAAAAAAATTTTTTTTCACCTTTATTGGTATAGGACTTAGTGGAGATTTTACAGACAGGAAAGTTTGGGGAGCAGAGATGGGGGAAGGATCGGCAAAGGACTCGAGCATGGAATCGAACTCGAGTCGCCATGAGCACCTTGGTGCTATGTAACTGTAATATCAAAACACATAACATTTTTGATGTCAAAATTTATATATTTTATTATAAATGTTATATGTTAAATGTATTATTATTATTATTTTTTTAAGTATCTTAATAGTGAAATACTGCTTTTATTTTCTGGGCTAAATTAACGTTGTTGTTTTTTTATCATGATTTAAAGAACTCCCATGACTAATATGTAATTTGTTCATGTTATTCATTGTAACAATTGGTAATACATCAAAAATCCTTTGATATCTTAATAACAGGTCATTTTAAACCTGATAAACATTTAAAATTGATAAACATTTAAAAAAAAATTATACTTTGCCTACCTGTATATTATCAAACTGCTACTGTAGGATTTACCCATTTATTTTAATTAGTAAAGGTCAGAATAAGTATGGTGTTTCATTTTACATGCATATATATGTTATACTGAATTATGATGGAAAATAAATTCCAATAGAAAAAGTAAATATTTAAACAACAAAAAGTGCTTCTGGAGAAATTAATTAGTCTCTTTGGATAAGGGATTCATAAAGATACACAAAAAATGCTCGAAAAGTAGGTGAAAAGTTAAAAAGCCTTTATTAACGTGGCTATTATAAAAAAATGCACCTACGCATGTTTCATCAAAACTCGCCTTCATCAAGGTGACATTATTTATTTGAAACATAAAAGCACACACTTCTATTTAATATGTGTTCTGCTATATGTATACATCTAAACTTTGACCCTTATTTATGTTCATAATGTTGACGGTGTAAAATGGCAACGTTACAATTGTAAAACATTACATTTCTTGTTGCGTTTAAATCTTATTTAAGTCATTTATGTAGAAGGAGATGAACCACAGTGTTGTAGAGCACCTAAATGGACAGATGGTGCTTCACTAACTGCGACATTATTGCACATTATTGTCAGCTAAAATGTTATTTCATCTATTAAAATTATGCAATTTATTCAGAGTACAATGGGCTAAAATTGACAAATTGGATGTAATTAAATACTGACTGTATTCTCAATTTATCATAGTGTGGATGAGCAAGCATGTTTAATTATTACTTGAGTTAACTGTAAAACTGTGCATGCCTAAATAAAAAAAATAAGTGTAGGTTGTTTCGATAAATTACACCATAACTTGTTGGAAAAATGAACAGCTTGTCATAGTTACATTAAGTTAAGTTATTATTGCCCTGTTAGTTTGTTGCTCTTTAACACCAGATTTCATACCACGTAAGGGTGTAGAAGACATTGTATAAGCACTTTTGAAAGTGTTTTAATTCATTCAATGAATTTTCACACGTGTTTTCGAATGATTCATTGAAAGACCTGTTCATAATGTCTTTTTCAAACCTCCCATTCAACACCAGTTAAAGGAAGGGTTAAGGTTACGATTTAAGTCTTTTTGTAAACAGGTTGTTTGTAGATGAACCTATTCAATGAATATGCAATCTGAAAATAAAATGCTTGCCAAGAGTTTAGGAATGCACTGTGTGAAGCAGCAGAATACTTCGGATAGCTGTTAACACCAGGGGTATTATAAATAGTGTAAAATGTGAGGGATAATTAATTAGGTTAAATTGATTTCTTTTACTTCGGGTTAGAAATACCTAGGGTTTATAATTTAAAGTGTTTATAACCCTACACAGTATCTGTGAATCTTATTTGTTTTTGTGCTTGGAGCTCGCGATGACCGCTCAATAGAAAGTTACCTAATAGCGTTTTATTGCCAGTATTTTGCTGTAAAATGTCTCTTAATGTCCTCACATCCAAGTCAGTCTTATTCAGATTTCAGGTAAATGTAATGTTTATTGCTGGGGTGCATTATAAAACACTGATCAGCAGCCCATACTGTTTGTTCTTGGTTTTACCGTGTTTTACATTTGAGGATACTGACAGGGTGAGTTCAACAAGTGTTTAGACGTGGACTGATTGTGCAGCTGATTAAATGGACTTATGTTGGACAGAGGCAGGACATTGTTGTCACAAGACTTCCAAATTGTGTAAGTCTCAGAGCAGACTTTAATATGACCATGTCACTCAGCCGTCCGCCCTTTGCTCTGCTCCGTGTCCAAGAGCAGTCAGGTTGATGAATGGCGTCCATTACTCTGAGCATTATGGGCCAGAGCAGATGGGTGGGTATTTGGGCCTTGAGCGAGAGGAGTATTTTACTCCAACCATAACAGTGAGAATTCCTGTCTCACAAAAATGACCAGTATATGCTCTAGAGTCACCATTTTCCCGATAAGAAGAAGTATCATTGAAAGAATACTCCTCTTGATTTTGGAAATAGGCTCATTTTACTTTTCCTCTAGAGTTAAACAGTTGAGTTTTACCATTTTTTAATTCATTCAGCTGATCTCCAGGTCTGACGTGAACATGTTTAGCTTAGCTTAGCATAAATCATTGAATTGGATTAGACCATTAGCATCTCACTCAAAATTAAAAAAAAAAAAGAGTTTTACCATTTTTTGAATTTATTCAGGCGATCTCCAGGTATGACGTGAACACGTTTAGCTTAGCTTAGCATAAATCATTGATTCAATTAGAACATTATTCTAATTTGAAATTAAAAGAAAATATATTCTTTATTATTTTCTTATTTAAAGATCAACTCTTCTACAGAAGATTCATTCATTCCTTTTTCTTTTCGGATTAGTCCCTTTATTAATCTGGTGTCGCCACAGCGGAATGAACCACCAACTTATCCAGCATATGTTTTACGCATCGGATGCCCTTCCAGCTGCAACCCATCACTGGGAAACACCCTAACACTTCCATTCACACACATACACTACGGACAATTTAGCTTACCCAATTCACCTATACTGCATGTCTTTGGACTGTGGGGGAAACCGGAGCACCCAGAGGAAACCCACGCGAACACAGGGAGAACATCCAAACTCCACATAGAAATGCCAACTGACCCAGCCGAGGCTCGAACCAGCGACCTTCTTACTGTGAGGCGAGAGCGCTACTCACTGCGCCACTGTGCTGCCTTCTTATCAAGTTACATTGTGTACTAAGAATGACGGAAATTGAAAAGTTGCTATTTTATAGTTCAACCGACAAAAAAAGGATATTTTTTAATAATTAACTCAACCTCAGGCTATTCAAGATGTCTGTGACTTTTTTGTCTTTAGAAATTGTGGTCTTTGGGGGCATAAAATGCAAAACAATGTCTACCAACACTTACAAAGTCTAAAAAAAACCATATAAAGCTAAACAGAATTAATACCCATGGCTCCTGAAGATATATTGAGAAACTAAGCACAACAATATTACCTTTAATCCACTTCCTCTAAAAATTTACCTAAGACAAAATGTCTGCTATTTCTTGGATAGCCTGAGGTTGAGTACATTTTGAGAGAACTGTCCTTTTAAGTCCTGCCAGTGAAACAAGGCTTCATCAGACATGTTGCGGATTTCATGCATGAAGATTCGCTGTATGTATATCATCACTCGCAGAACATTTTTCTCTTCTTGTTCGGGATGTTTAATGGCCTCAGCCATGGCACTAGGCATAATGACAAATAAATGAAAGCGTTATGAGCATTTAGGGTGAGGCTTAGGTTTGAAAATGGGATTTCTGTGCAGACAGGGAGTGGTAGTCTAAGTAATAACCTGTCGCCAGCAGAGCCATGGATCAACCGCACGTTAGCTGTCAGCAAGGAGGAGGAACTTACAAGACCTGGGTTACCCAGGGTTTCTGCAATGCATCTCTTTGTGGCAGCTGGGAAGATAATTCAGTTGTGTTCACTACTTTTGGCACCTTCAGCCTTCTGAAAATCGCCTTCCCTGGAAAGAATTAATGTGTGATCATATTAATCATGGGGTTATCCACTGGCTGCATTTTTTTTATCACTTTGTTTAAATTACCACAAGATTTCTGTCTGAAGGCTAGTTTTTCAGGCCATGGGACTGCTTTAGGGATGTACTACAAAGAACAGGCTTGTGGGAAAAGGAACTAGATGGCATCTCACCTAGAGGGCTGAACACAGGCTGGCCCTGACTACGTTTTGCCTTTTATCCCATCCTGATGCTATACCACATCACCACAATTATCCAAAATGGCAGTAATTATCCCTGCGTCCCCTCCCTGGCTCTCCAGAGGAGACATCCTGGGGAGAATGGAGGACCTCAGGCCAAGAAATAATTAACTTGATAATGGCCTTCCTTTCCTCAACCGTCCCTCTTGCTCTGTCTCTTTCCACATTTACACCAATTACAAAGATATATCGTTTTAAGCCTTCAACAAAACAGTACACTAATAACTCTCCATACCTTTGTTTGTATGCAGGATCATTCGTCTTGAGGTTGGAACCTTTGAGTCTGAAAATACCTTGATATGATGCAACTTGCTTTGTACTTCTCTCTTGCTTTACACGCAAGCACTGCTTCCTCTGGAGTTGATGGATTGGGGTTTTATTTAATGCATTTTGTCATTTTTCATCCCTCCACCAGGCAATTGCTGTAAAATGAGGCTCCCTGACATCGGCAAAACACTAATAATAGTTCAGTGCACTCAAAACAAAACAATATGCGTTTTCTAGTTCACAGTCTGGGCTGATCCATAGATGTTTAGTTTCCATTCTTCCTGAAAAACAGGGCAATTCAACACTAGTCTTGGTGATGCTGCCTCAAGCACTACAGTCTACCAACATCGTTCCAGGTTTTTTTTTACCAACATGCAGTGAAAAAAGGTCAATGTAAAATAGTAAGTGGTACATCCAGGGGTACAGTAAGTAGGGGGCAAAAGAGGAACAGAGCCCATAGAGCCCATGGGGCATGGAGGGGCCCACAGAGAAGCCTGAGGGGACCCGGAACATGACCTTTCGCAGAGGGGACACCCCCCACCAAGAATACATAGCAACACCACTCACTCACTTTCCTTTGGCTTATTCCCTTATTTATTAGGGGTCTCCATAGCGGAATGAACTGCCAAATACTCTGGCATATGTTTTAACAGCGGATGCCCTTCCAGCTACATCCCAGCACTGAGATTACAACCTGCAGTGCTGGGAAACAACCACACACTCTCCCATTCACACACTAAGGCCAATTTAGTTTATTCAATTAACCTAAATTGCATGTCTTTGGACTGTGGGGGAAACCGTAGTACCTGGAGGAAACCCACCAGAACACAGGGAGAACATGTAAACTCCACACAGAAACTAGTGACCTTCTTGCTGTTGCTTACTACTTAGCCACTGTCCCATCCCATAGCAAAACCATTGGTTGGCAACACTCCAGTGGTGCAACTCCCTTATTTTGGACTACCTTGTTTGTCATAGACCTATTGACTATTTCAATGTCAGTCTTGAAATGTATACACCTAGTCTGTCATCAGCTTTGCAGCTACTGTACTGTATGTAGTTTGCCAACCAACTCAACATAAAAAATGCTTAGTGTTTATGGGATGACTAGCTTTGTCTTGTGGTCACTTGGCATTAATCAATCAATGCAGCATCTCAGCTACTCCATTGCACACACAGTTACCTTTCAAATCCTGGGTACTTGGTTCAGTTTCATGCGACACAGAGGTGCGAACATCTCAAGAAAAAATTCCCATAGCAAGCATGGGGCTGGTTGGCAGCCATAAATGTCCAAAAGCCCAAGCCACTTGTCTTAGGGTTTTAAAAATCGAGGTGGATTTATGCGCGTGAGTGGAGCTTGATGGATCCTTGAGGTTAGTGAAGGGGAACAAATGTACAGGACTGCTTTTGCCCTCATGCCTGTGTGCTCTAGATGCAGTGGGAGATTCAGCCCTTGGCTTTTGGACAGGAATATTATATATTATAAGCCTTAGTTGTTAGCCTTTTGATCTCCCTACTGTTGCACTCAGGAATTTAGGACTCTTAAGGAGTTATTGATAGAATGGACTAAACCATATTTTACAAACATCAAAGATAAATTGCACAAATTAACAAGAAATCTGTGATTGCAGTGCTATAAATAATTGGCTTATTTTGAAATTGCACCCATTTGAACCATGTTTCCTATTTTAGTCTTTCTGCGGCAGATGTATTGGCAGTAGTTTGATTTGAGTGATGATGCTGGTGGCAGGTGGGATTAGGCCATTTCCTGCTTCTGAAGAGTGTGTAACAATCAGAATCCACACAAGTGCCATGCTGTGCCATGCTGATCCCTTCCTGCTGTATGCTAAACAATGAAATTGGACATAATGGTAGTGGTGATTTGATTTCTCATACTGAACCATTGGCGTGCACTGTTGAGAGTACAAAAGGGGGACCTTCCTTAAGGACTAACAAAGATTTTGGAGAGGCCTGGGGGCATGTAGTTTAGCATTTTATAAAAAATTTTCAGCAGAAATCAAGACTCATAAAACTAGGCAGTCTTTAGGTTCTGTTGTCCAGTTCTCATGAGTCCATGCAAATTGTGATAGTTTCTTGTTCCTCAGCTGGCAGGGGTGGTGTGCTTTTCTGTTGTATCTTCTTTTCATGTAATGAAATGACAGACCTTTTCAATGACAGACCTTGCTGCAACAAGTGGTCAAGGTAAGTATTATAAGAATAATATTAATATAATTGAATATAACATAAGACACCCTGAGTGCAAGTTTAAAAACTATGCAACTTTTACCATCCACAAATCTTAAAATACCATAAATAATTGCCTGTATTTGCCTATATATCCATGTTATCGTTGGTAACCACATACATCAGGACTTTCAGGACATTATATTCAGGACATTACAGGATATTATGGTATATGCATTTAGATACTATGCATTTGTATTTCCTTCAAAATAGCAGTGTCTGAAATTATATCATATTCCCTATATAGTGTGTTCTTACTATATACTAAATACAAAGAAGTGAGAGAATTCCTACATTGTGAATGTCACATATTTTTATACTGAGTGTTTGAAAAGGGAATTAAAATAATTTGATGTAGCTATGAATGCATTTATTATTAGTTTTGTTAATTTTACACATATACATGCATCAATTATTTATAAAATACAATAATCCAGATACTAATTATTTCTGCTAGCATGCCCCACGTCACCATTTGTGTGTATGGACATGTCTATACATAAAGCTAGCCTCACCACAAGTCCTCACCACAAGAGTCATTTATGCTGCGAGCATTTGAATTTGTGTAAAGTGCTAACCTATGAACGCCAAACAGCTGGCGCTATCTTTGTCTGTTTTCAACAATAGAGAAGCTGAGAGCGGAAAGCATGTTCAAATTGAACTCTGTAACCCGAGAAGGTTTCAGATAAGTATTCAGTGACCATTGATGAGATAACAGGCCAATGCGAGAGCATTACCAGGTAGAATCAGCAGAGGGAGAAAGGGTCAGTGTCTGAAGAAAGAAAATCGAACGTGGGGTGTCATTGAATGAATTTTCTAATTGATTTCTTATTCTTTCCATTGCATGTTCATGCACTTTTGGTCATTTTGTGCCTGCCATTAAGCCTCTTTATAAGGAGCAGACTCAATGAGACTTTCTGGTCCTCATTGCTCTTTATCTCTCTCTCCTGAAGTCTTCAGGTTGCATACCTGGGTGCAGTAATTTGCCATTGACTGGCGACAGGTGCAGCTGCTGCCGTTGCCACTGTTAACAAGCCGTTTCATCATGGTTAGCTTGCCGTGATTATCACTTGTTGTTGCCACAATACCTCGGGTGGCCATTTTATGATGCTGAAGATGTCAGAGGAAATAGTCCCATTAATAATCCTTAGCCTACTGTCCTTTCCAAGTCATTTGCTTCTGCAATTGCGAATGCATGTGTCCTCTTCTATTTAGTTTTTTTTCCATCAGATACTCACAGATAATTGAGCAAATCAAGCTTGCGAACGATCTGACTGAAACATATTTGTTTACAGTTTTGTTCATTGAGATGCAGTTAAACACATAATATGTAAATTCTGCCAGTTGACCTCATTACTAATGCTTCCATAAATAACCAGTTCATTATAGTGTGGATTTCCTGAGGGAACGACTGTAGTTCCTGATAATATGTTATATGTTTGGTGTATTTAATATACAGTTGAAGTCAAAATTATTAGCCCTCCTGTGAATTTTTTTTTTGTTTTTCAAATATTTCTTAAGTGATATTCAATGGAGCAAGGAATTTTTCACAGTATTTCCTATAATTTTTTTTTAATATTTGTATTTATAA
>CAIGQW010002378.1:5519079-5536201 GCA_903798125.1 Danio choprae
ATAGTGCCGAACCCAGATTAATAAAGGGACTAAGCAGAAAAGAAAATGAATGAATGAATGAATATATATATTCATTCAATTGTCTACAGAACAAACCACTGTTATACAATGAGTAGTTAACCTAACGAACCTAGTTAAGCCTTTAAATCGCACTTTAAACTACATACTAGTACTGTATCTTAAAAAAACTATCCAGTAAAATATTATGTACTGTTAGCCTGGCAAAGATAAAAGAAATGAGTTATTAGAAATGAGTTGTTAAAACTATTATGTTTAAAAATGTGTTAAAAAAATCTTCTTTCCGTTAAACAGAAACTGGTAAAAACAATATACAGGAGGGCTAATAATTCAGGAGGGCTAATAATTCTGATTCAACTGTACATCCAAATCACAGCTTGAGATGTAGCTTTTATTTCTTGTTAGCTTAAATTTTTGGGCTTTTTGTGATAATAAATCATGAGAGAAGAGAAGGGGGAATTGGACCTTACTGTAAGTCAGGACTTAACCTCGGGTTTCCCAAAGTGCAACCTAATATGTCAAAGCACTTGCCCACAAGACTGTGGCTCCGATGAGATCTAGTTTTAAACATTTTCCTCTGGTCTACTAGAGGTCTAAGTCTGGTCACAGGAGAGATGGTGTGTCAACAGAAGTAAGTCTTGTGGTCGCTGCACTGGCCTGCCTTACCATGCTAATGGCTGGACAGACAGGACTTTGGGCTCAGTTTTATAAACACAGGTTTGCCCTCTGACATACTCTTGTTGAGAGGCCTTCCCAAGAGTGGCATTTATTTATTCAGCAGCATTTATGGCATAGACAGTATATATTACATAGTGCATAGATCTGAGCAGGAGTAGTAGTGAAGTACAACATATTGATGGGGAAAAATGTGGAAACCTCCCTGACAGCAGAACTGCGTTGGTAAAAAAAAAGTTCTCAGTTTGAATTGGATAAGTCAGATACCAAATTCCAAAACTTTCTATGACTGGAATGTGGATTATTTTGGTTGTTTTGGAGATGGATGCTTCCCTGTAGTGAAGTGATGCAAATTTGACATTTATCACACATACAATTCTGTAAAGCGTTATTAGGAAAGCCTAAATGAAACACAACCCCACATGAAATGATACCTGAAGTTTGACTGTCTATTTTTTAAATGTTGTTATTTATTTATGTATTATTTATTTATTTATTCATTCATTCCTTTTCTTTTCAGCTTAGTCCCTTTATTAATCTGGGGTCACCACAGCGGAATGAACCGCCAACTTAGCCAGCATATGTTTTTACGCAGCGGATGCCCTTCCAGCCGCAACCCATCACTGGGAAACATTCATACACACTTATTCCCACACATACACCACGGACAATTTAGCTTACTCAATTCACCTATAGCGCATGTCTTTGGACTGTGGGGTAAACCGGAGCACCCGGAGGAAACCCACGCCAACACGGGGAGAACATGCAAACTCCACACAAACATGCCAACTGACCCAGCCGAGGCTTGAACCAGCTACCTTCTTGCTGTGAGGCGATTGTGCCACTGCGCCACCGCGTCACCCTTTATTTATTTATTTATTTATTTATTTATTTATTTATTTACTTGGCACTTAGAATATAAATAATTTAGAAAAAGTGATTTAGATTTTGAAGCAGAGGGAAATTGTATCAGAATGAAGTGTTTTGTTTTTTATGATAATTAGAGCTTAATATACATTTTTCATTAAGAAAGGTATAAAAATAAATGGACCTTAAATGTTAATTTGAGTTTAAATGATTTCATCTTTTGCATGTAGACACTGTAATAAGGATCAGCACATATTCAAATTTCCTCAGTGAGTGTGGTTAATATTATTGTATATTTTTTTATACTAAACTACTATTTAGTATTTACTAAAATACTAAATTAAGAAAAAAAGCTAAAATATAATAAAACATAAATATCAGATTTTGTGGCCTCACAGTGGCGCAGTGGGTAGCACGATTGCCTCACAGCAAGAAGGTCGCTGGTTCGAGCCTCGGCTGGGTCAGTTGGCATTTCTGTGTGGAGTTTGCATGTTCTCCCCGTTGGCGTGCTCCGGTTTCCCCCACAAGTCCAAAGACATGTGCTATAGGTGAAATGGGTAAGCTAAATTGTCCGTGGTGTATGAGTGTGAATGAGTGTATGATGTTTCCCAGTGATGGGTTGCAGCTGGAAGGGCATCCGCTGCGTAAAAAACATATGCTGTATAAGTTGGCAGTTCATTCCGCTGTGGCGACCCCAGATTAATAAAGGGACTAATCCGAAAAGAAAATCAATGAATGAATTTAGTTTTTTGAGGGGGGAGGGGGTGTATTTAATTACATTGAAGTGGCACATTCCACATGCTGTATTGTTTATAGACTTAAAAGAAAATTTCTGAAACTTACAGGATGATTCATAGTAGGCTACAACAATTTGTTAAAGGATCAAGAAAAGTATGTTGTCTCACCCCTTTAAAATAATTTGCGTTGACTCTCAGCTTGGAACCAGCTTTGCCAGATCCCAAATTAGGCTCTTTCCATCACCTTTGAATACTGATTAATAGCCTCATGATTGTAGTAGCCAGTCCCTGGCATATCTATCAATGCTGGCTTTGCTTTCTCCTTCATTTAGTGTTCAAAGTGAGGACTGTGTTCCCATGACAACATGGGCAAAGCCTTCACTGCAGACCGTGGATGTGCGCTTTATAAGGCAAACCACCACATTGTGATTGTTGGTATTCAAAAATACTATGACTTCAGGGTAGAATGTGTTTCAGTAACATGAGCAAAACAATTTCTTGGTCAATTACCTTACATCTCATCCAGACTGAATGGTATTTGTATCTAGACCTACATTATGAACTGAATGATCATGATTAAGCTTGAAGACAACTGTTCCGATCTTCAGGTTGAAATAAAGCTTAAATTGACTTGATGATGATGATGATAATGATGATGATGTTTTTAGTTTATTTTATTTTATTTTTTTATGTTTACAATAGTTCTTAATCGGTCAGTGTTTAGCCTCTGTCATTTATTATGGTGACATACTAAAATCCTATTTAAACAATGTATTTTCTTACTGATTTAACCGAATCAGATGACTGAAATCGCATAGACTTTTATTGAGGGATTTTATTGAGAAAAACTTTCAAACATTAAACCTTGTAGAGCAATATACCCAATTCAAATAATTTTGCAGTGCAATAATTATATTACAAACATACAAGAAGCATGATTGAATCTCATAACAACATGTTAAATATGCTACATGCAAACAACTTGCCTATGTTGATAAAACGATAACATCATTAATGTTATCAATATGTTATCTATGATATAAATTGTCATTTATGACAACCAAATGTTAAACATGCAAGAAACAAGTTTACTCTTTGCTAATACATGTTAGCCATGTGGTAAAACAAGCTGGAAACATGCTAGCACAATTAAATTCAAAATGTAACCTTTTTATAAAAGTGTTAGCAACATGTTAATTCACAATATGGACATGCTGTTATTCATGGTGACAATATGGCAACTTATACCATATACTTTTATGTAAGGAACATGCTAACAATATTGTGCATAAGTGTAGCATTAGTACTTGTCAACATGTTAACCTAGCTAACACTTTGTGAATAAAAAATGCTAGTGACATGCTAATTCAACTATTTTGCGGTAAATGCGGTTTATGTGGTTAAGTGGTAAATGTATTATTTACATGCTGGTTCATGTTAGCATCATCTTAAAACATGTTAGCCATGTAGTAAAATATGCTAGTAACACATGACTTCATGCTATGTTACAGTGCAAACATGTTAAACATGAAACTTTCTAGAATCCATGTGCAGACAAACTAGCGACATGTCAGTTCTAGCTAAATGTTAAACTTGCTAAAGAATTCTAGCAACATAATAATTCACAGAAATATCCTAACAACATGTTAAATCATGCTTATACTATGAATATCATGTTAACACTTTGATAACCATGCTACGTAATTATGGCTACAACATGCTATCAATGCTAATTGCAATATGCTTGTAGCAAAACATGTAAAAAAAAATATGTTAATCCACATTAAACATGTTAGACAGATGCTAGCAACATTTTCTACATCATTTTAAACTTTCAAACCTGGCTTTACTCATCAGTTTACAGCTCGTTTCACTCCTGCAAGTGTTCATATCTACACCTTTGTGCGATAACTAGCAGCTTTATTGGAGAACAGACAATTTTTTTTTTTTAAACAAGGAAGCCTATTTTGCACTCACAGTGTTTTTGAGGTTACTGATGACCGGAATTAAGTGAATATGGAAGAAATATGCAAATGAGATCTTTTTAAAAGCCTGCTGTTTTATTCAGCATTATGAACAGCATCACTTTAGTCGGCTCACCCTGCAGAGCCTCATCTCATATTCCTGCTCTTCATACGCCACAGTCTATTTTCAACACTTCTATTTCTGACGCTGAAACTCACTGGCTAGTGAACACTACCCAGTGCGATTGAGTGTCAGAAATAGAGATGTGCTGCTTGTGTCTGTTGTATCATCATTGGTTGTGGGCCAGAAATAGTCACTATGTAAATGCTCAAAGGCATACTGGAAAAAGAAACGTCAAGATTATTCAAACTGAGGGGTCACCAAAGATTTTTGAAAAGCACAAATTTTGTAATTCAGCTTTTGGGTTTGATGATAGAGTTGCACTTTTATTATTATTATTATTATTGGTTAAAAAAAAAGCCTAAATCTGTATATTTGGTCAGTTGAGTCACTTTATTCACCAAATCATTATATGTTGCTTTATTTATGACTTTTTCTGTGGAAAAATAAATATGAAACATTCTCTTTTGCAGCTGTCATAAAATATTTTGGTTGATTATATTACTTTTTTATGTTTAGCATATAGACATTGACAAACAGGGGCTGCACGATGGCGCAGTGGGTAGCACGATCGCCTCACAGCAAGAAGATCGCTGGTTCGAGCCTCGGCTGGGTCAGTTGGCATTTCTGTGTGGAGTTTGCATGTTCTCCCCGTGTTCGTGTGGGTTTTGCTCCGGGTTTCCCCCCACAAGTCCAAAGACATGCGCTATAGGTGAATTGGGTAAGCTAAATTGGTCGTAGTGTATGTGTGAATGAGTGTGCGGTTCATTTCGCAGTGAATGAATCAATGAATGAAAATTGACAAACAATAAATTCTTTATATTTCAAATATAATTGTATTATAAATAATTAATTTGGGATTATTTATTGGCCATTTAATACATCTCCACACTAAATTGATTTTATTTTTACTTATTTCTTTATTTATTTATTTTAGATTACATAGTCTTGACAATAATAATAAAAAAATGTTGCATTTAACCGGATGCCTTAAATAAAAGGATTATGCCTTTAACTGGAATTTCTTATATTTATATTAATAAAATATGAAAAGTCTTTTTTCCTCTTTGCTAGTTGTCAGATGATATTTGTCTTGGCTTATTAAAATAATTGTGCAAATATATTATTTATAATATAATCAACCAACAAATAATATGAATATTTATATTTGCTTATGTTCTTAAATATAAAAATAAATATATTTACTATTTTTGAATTCATTGGTAAAATGTAACAAATGTATATGATAGTTTTTGTTACATATTTCATGTTTGCATAAATAGTAATAATAATATTTTATAATAATAATAATAATAATAATAATAATAATAATAATAATAATAATAATTTTATTATTTGTAATGTATTTATTTTTATTCATTTATTTACTTATTCATCTATTCATTCTAACAGTAAACTTCTTTTGCGATGTTTAATCTCCAAGCTGAATATGTTGGCTAAAGCAAAACAAGAAGCCACTTTAGCGATCAAGGTCAAAAGTCAAGAGTAAATTCTTGACCGAGTCACGGCGTGCAGTGTTGAGACATTTCTGGTTACGACCAGGATTGAGTCAGGTCAAGCTGACTGTGGTTAATTGACCTTCGGAAGTGTTTACCAGGGGCCGCAATATCATTACCAACATCAGAAAATCAAAGATAAAACAGTTACGAGCTCACATCACAATCAATAGCCCTGCTACATGTTTTCTTTCCTTCAGCACTTCTACAGAGCCAAGAGTGTTGCCATAGTGATATGAAATGGGTGCATAGTGGCGCAGCAGTCGGGCACAGCAGCACTTTCACATTCACAAATTCAAGATCCAGCAGTTACATCATATTATAAAAAAGAAGCATGCACTGGGGGTTGTAATCATGTGGTATGGTTGTATATGAAGAATAACTAATTTGTTCATTTACTCACCCTTAGGCCATCAAAGATGTTCTTCGGTGGAATATTAAACATATTTTTTAGCTGAAACTGTGGTTCTTGGTGATTCATAAAATGCAAGTTGCCTTAAAAAAGTTGCATAATAATTTATAAATGTGATTGTAGGACTGCTATTTAGACAGACAATGACTTTATTTTGTAATAAGAACAATTAGCTGGGTGTGTTTTATTGTTTTGTTTTTGCCTTGGCTCTAAATGACACTAAAATGATCAGTAGGGGGCGACAAGTCCTCATTGTGATAAATGATTTGTTCAAATGATTTGTTCAAAATGGCTGATTCATTTATTTTCAACAAAGCAAGGAACCTTATGAAGTTCACTTCACAAAGCAAGATCACTTACTGAAAATTATTTATTCAAATATAGCTAAGTTATTGTATGATGATTGAATACAAATAGTTTAGGGAATTAATTCTATTTGTGTACATAATGCTTTAATCAAGGAGTCAATAAATTAATGATTTCTATGAGAACAGCATAAATGCAGAAATTTTCTTTGTATACCAATATGTTGAAAACCAGTAGTGTACGTATGCATATTGATTCATTAACTTGAATATAGTAACAGTTCAACTTATAAACATTGAATGTAGATATGTTAATACAATCTGCCACTGTTATTGCAGTCGTATGTGCTTTTTAAAGATTCCTTATGTGCTGATCAAACACCAAGGGTCTATTTTCTTTAATGATGATAAGAAAAACAGTTTGAAAGCAAATACAACCATTTTCAGTTACTCAGATTCCTCAAATTAAAACTTTTTTTGACATACAGGTACACTAGATGACTAGATCATATGTGTTTAATTAGCACATGTACAGAAAAGAGAATTGTGTACAATTTTTTTTGTATTTTGTATTTTTTGCATAGTAAGTAATGTCAAGTATACTACTATATATTGCGTCTATATTACTATATTACAAATACTAACACTGTTTAAAATGGTAGAGTGACCATACATGTCCTCTTTTTGGGACTAAAAATTTAAAAATTTCTTAAAAGTGTCCAGGATTGGGCTTTGGTACCTACTTGAGCTTGTTATGAATGCTGCAGGCTATATAAAGAGTCTGAATTTAAAGCAGGTAAAGCTGCAGATGTCAGTATGATTGACATTACCATTCTATGAATGTTTTTAGACTTGCTTGACTAAATTTTTCTCTTTTTTTCCCCCTCTTCAGTGTGACAATGCAAAGGGATTGCGGGCTTTCTTTGATGCAATCTGCTACGGTCCGAAACATTTGATGATCTTTGGAGGAGTGTGTCCATCAGTGACTTCAATCATCGCTGAATCGTTGGAGGGGTGGAACCTTGTACAGGTCTGTGCCAATATCTGCTTTATAAAATCTGCAATCTGATTACTCATTTCCATATCCTCAGCAAGTCCTTTTTACCCCACAAAATGCTGTGTTTCTGTAGCTACCCCAAAGGGTTTACATACTTGAAGAATTCATGCCTCATATTTGCGCTAATGACTTCCACTGTGACATAAACAAATACTACAATCTTAAATCAAAAGGTTGGCGAAGTCGGGCCAGAAACGTAATCCCAATGCTGATAAAAGGAGTAAACGACCAGTGTCTTAAGCAGACCCGAGGGGGTGTTTAGTGTGTTACTACTGAGATTTGAAGTTTTCAGTTTTCTGTCTTCTCCTCTTGTTTGCAATATCCAGTCATATCTGCAATCTGTGTATTAGCGCATGGCAGACAAATGTAGCACACATGGCTCGAGGATGTAATGTAGTTAAAATCTCTCTGATGTGAGGCATGATGGACTATAAAGGATCTCCACTGAGGAATCTCCTCAGGGCTCCTACGCTTTCACTTTTGTGTTGGCAGATGTGTGGTCAGCCTCTAAGCCAGCTGACATTTCACCAAGAGAAACTGGCAATTATCCAGAACTGTTCCACAAAAGTGGCTCGTTTCCATGAGATGAACACAAATTTACAATAATGTACTCGGTTCCAAGTAGAGAATGTGGACAGAATGCCAAAAGGCTGATTTGATGTCCCCCCCCCCCCCCCCAATTTCCCCCCCACAAAACGTTTTGGAAATTACAATTAATTTTCTTTGCCTAAAAAAGTCAATTTACAGTTGCAGTCAGAATTATTAGCCCCCCTGTATATTTTTTTTCCCAACCTCTCTTTAATGAAAATAAGAGTGCAATTTAAAGGCTAACTAAATTAATTAGGTTCAAGTTAAACAAATAAGACTTTCTCCAGAAGAAAGAATGTTATCTAAAATACTGTGAAAAATTCCCTGCTCTGTTAAACATAATTTGGAAAATATTTAAAAAAGAATAAAAATCACTGGAGGGCTAATAATTTAGAACTTATGACCTTAAATACTCCTAAAGGTTTAATAAAAGTACCTTAAACATTCTCTGTGACCTTGTTTACGCATGGTATTAGGTTGTATTTTTGTTAATCTAATCAGAAGTGGACCATGCAAAATAAGGTAAAAGGAATCTAAAATGTTTTGAGCTTTTACAATTTTGACCATTTCCAAAGATGATCAAACACACAAATAATGAGATTGCTTTCCTAGTGAAAATGCTCATGTGGTCAATTGCATTCAATGAGCCACAAAACACCACATTCACTTTGCTGATTGACCTTACTTGGTCGCTGTGGTATGTGTTGCAAGAAAATGCACCAAAACAATATTCATTCTTTACTGTGTTTTTACAGAATGAATGGCTCACGTACATTTGTAATCATACTTGGCATTCACATTCTTTTCATTCGGCTGCTCTCCCACTTGTTCATATAGGTATAGTAACATGGGTTTGTTAATTCAGAAGACATTCACAAAACTCATGTTTTGCTCTGAGAACTGCTACAAAAGTGATAAAGAACATAGTGAAATCCGAACCCTAATGGCCACAAGAGACAGATTTGTACTCGTGATAATACCAGTTGGAAATAGCAATGCGTCTTGACTTACGGCTTATGACTGGATCACTGAAAATGCATGTTAAAGGTTTTTTTTTTTTTAGATGTTAGTATCAGTATTGTTAGTTTTTAGGATATCTATAAGCTAGTACGCACCAAAACAGTGACAAAATTAGCATTTAGGACATATAAAACTGAAATAAACATCTAAAGCTTATAGTTTGTTACTTCTGCCTAAATGGATCAAAAGTTTTATTCACTTCACCTCATACTTCAGTTACTTATAAAATCATCTGACCAATCAAATGCTCTCTAGAATCTGACATGCCCCGCCCCCTTCAAGATGCTTCACATTTGATGCGCTTGAGCTCAACTACTCTCACTGGCAGAGCTGTGATAAAACAAAATGCTATTGGCTGTTTTTTTAAAGGGGAGGAGTTACATTATGTCCCACCCTCTGTTCGTGTTTTGATTGAGATTATGTCAAACATCAAATAAAAATGCACATTTCGAAGCACTTTACAGGACTTTAAATGCAAAGCCTGGGGGACTAATATACAGCTTTTGGAGATAAACATGGTACAACGTTATACCTGATACTGTGCTAATGACAAGTTGTTTCTCACATTCAAAAATCTGTCTAATTAAAGTATTTGTGGTCTTGGACTGGTCTCGCCTTCCTGAAGATAAGCTTACAGAAGTTCTCATTTGTAGACTAATCTCCCATTAACCCCCAGATGAGTAGATCTCTAATTAGCCAGGGTGATGGGAAGTGAATGCATCCACAATGGGATTAGCAGTGACACGCCTATAAAAGTCTTTTATATGACAAAATAAAACAAACAAAGACAGACGAGCGGGAGTAGTGAATACCCAAGACACAGAGACGAAAATGGGATTTAGCTACTGACATGAAGATCAGCAGGTCCGGGGTTCTGGGGTCACTTCACACATTAGTGCTGGAATCTCTTCCCCGATGGAGAAATGCAGTTTGATGGTGGCAGTGATGTGGTGGTAAGCAGCAGGTGCACCTCATTACGCTCTTCTAGCAGTGTTTCCATTTCCGCGCTCCTCCTCTTGGCTGTGCCGTGGTATTATATGAGGCTGGATTGAAATAGAGGAGGAGGGACAGAGTGCCAGTGAATGGAGGTCCCACAGTCACACCTGCGGATCTGTTTCATAAAAGTGGACAAAATGAACTTTGATTAATTGAAAGCTGTGTCCAAAAGCTAAGGCTGCTTACACATAGCAGGCAATGACTTTGCAATGACCTGCAACTTCTCAGATAGTGTAATGGTTGCAAAATGTACATCTATCCATCCGTCTATCTATCCGTCTATCTATCCGTCTATCTATCTATCTATCTATCTATCTATCTATCTATCTATCTATCTATCCGTCTATCTGTCTATCTATCCATCTATCCATCTATCCATCTATCCATCCATCCATCCATCCATCCATCCATCCATCCATCCATCCATCCATCCATCCATCCATCCATCCATCCATCCATCTATCCTTACTAACAGCTGTTCTATGGACTGCCATATATGTAAGATGTCCACCATACTAGAATGGTCAAAGCAAGAGAACAAGGTGATTCTGCATCTGCAACCATAGTTATACTTAATTTCATAGTTTGAAATTAAGCTTTTCACTCGCTAGCCTGTTTGGCTACTGGACTTAAAGTTTCAGGCCATTCAGAACTTATAATAAAATAAGGTGACTATTTCATCTATATTTTTTTATGGATGGATTGACTAATCAGGAGAAATTGATTGAGGCATCTACTGTAAATATAAACATGGAATCCAAAATAAATTATTTGTTTTTAAACTGACAATCTAAAAGATTGAACAAATAAGCTTTTCATTGATGTAGGGTGTGTTATGTTTGAACAACATTTGGCCAAGATACAACTATTTGAAAATATGAGGGTTCAAAAAAATTTAAATAAAGAGTAAATTGCCCTTAAAGATGAAAACGCTTTTAGCAATCCATATTACTAATTATAAATTAAGTTACATTAAGTTTACATTAGAGATTTTACAAAGATTTGTGGCAAAATTATATATATTATATTTTTATTATAGTATTATTACATATTAAATAGTGTATTTTTAGCTTTTGCCAAATGAATATATTCAAAAGGAGGAGATATCTATTTTTAAAAGGAGGTGAACTCATTTGTGCTGAGCACTGTATATATTTTTAGCTCAGCTGTTCTGAAATTGAATCTACATGATTGTTGGATGTCATAGGCATCATTTAACAGGGTGCTTTCAGGCACTGCCATATTTTCCAGTTTTATTAAGCCATGCATCAACACTAATGCCAACTTTACACAACAAACTTAAGACTAATCTGTATCTGCATAAAAACACAATGGTACAGAAAATCCAGACTAAAGTATGTCTGCACTGAACCATCTCAGATCATTATCAAAGCAGTCTAAAAAGGTGCAATTGCTACAGTAAGTAAATGCATTTATTCCACCTATAAGCCACATCAACAGCCTCTGTTTAGACACCTTAAGATTTTGTACCTTCAGTTTTCATTTAATGGGGGTGTTTAATGAGAATAGGAAATGGTGTGTGGTTGATGGATTGTGTAATTATGTTTAATGAAAGCATCAGACGGTTCTGAGAGCCAAAAAAAGACAGAAAAAAACAAGAGCGGTTGTGTTTTCGCAAATGAAATTATACACATGTGTTGGAACCTCCAGCGATGTGCCAACACGCAAACAACCCTAGCGTAAACTTTTGACCTCAAGAGCCATTGAAATCTGTTAGGATGTCAGTTTCCACAGGCATTCTGCTCCTGCGCAGTGTGTAATTAAATAGTGCTGAGCTTCCTTTGTGCTTCTCAAATCATCACTTGGCATTCAGTGGCTCTGAATGGCTCCTCTGTTATGAAGTGGCTTACATCAGTGCTTGCAATGTGCGGAGATATTAACATGACTCGAGTAGTTTGAATCAAATTGAATGTCACCCAGACTGTGAGAGAATGATTATTTTGAGCTGAGACATTCCTTTCTCCCTTAGCGCTCGGATAATATATTTCCCTCAAATGATAAGCATCTTTTTTTTTTTTTTAATAGAAGGGAAAACTATAAACATTTTTCTGTTACGTGACTAATTGGGTGGTCTTATTGCTGTCTGGACTCACAGGTGCTGTTTGTGAAGTTAATATAATGTTGATGTAGGCCTAAATCTCGCTCTGATGAAGGTACCAACGCTCATAACATTGTAATAAAAGTGATTAGATGAGATTAAGCGTAATGCATGTATTGATATGCAATGCCAAGATGCAATTAGACGTTTAGTTGCTCAAGTAATGGCGAACCTCCCTTGATAGTGAGAAATGAGCGTACCTGCAGGAAAAAACAATTACAAATGAGGTCTTGATAATGTCTTGGATGCTTGTTCTCAAATGGAGAGCAAACAGAAGCTTATTCTGACATTTTTAAAAGAGACGGCATCGCTAACAGGGTTCTGTCTAAATATTTGTATGCAAATTTTAGGATATTGCATAAAAGTGATGAATGGAAGCTCTAACAGTTTCCATTAACGCAAATAAAGGGTTTGGAAATTGGTGTGTTTTTATTATACAAAATGACTAAATTAATTCCTAGATGCGCATCAAAAAGTCATGTGACTTTTCCTCAACAAGTAATTGAATAATTGGCCTCTGCGATTGGCTATTATTTCCAGGCAGACATTAGCCATCTGCCAAATTAGCATTTACATATTGGATGACAGCATTGCTAACATATTTATTAAGCATTATACTGTACAGTTTGTGTAGTGTAATGCACTTCAAATGCTGTATGTTTAAAGGTATATTTAAATACATACTAAATTGCAAATAATATAATTTGAATGAAGGCAGCACGGTGGCGCAGTGGGTAGCACAATCGCCTCACAGCAAGAAGGTTGCTGGTTCGAGCCCCGGCTAGGTCAGTTGGCTTATCTGTGTGGAGTTTGCATGTTCTCCCCGTGTTCGTGTGGGTTTCCTCCGGGTGCTCCGGTTTCCCCCACAAGTCCAAAGACATACAGGTGAATTGGGTAAGCTAAATTGTCCGTAGTGTATGAGTGCAAAATGAGTGTGTATGGATGTTTCCCAGTGATGGGTTGCGGCTGGAAGGGCATCCGCTGCGTAAAACATATGCTGGATAAGTTGGCGGTTCATTCCGTTGTGGCGACCCCAGATTAATAAAGGGACTAAGCCGAAAAGAAAATGAATGAATGAATAATTTGAATAAAATAAAAGCTCACTTAAGTGGAAACTTTAATGTTAAGTTAACTCTAAATGTAATATTATATTATATTTAAAGTCAAATTATAGAATCATTAGACACTAAGCATAGACCACATTAAAAAGTACATTTAAAACGTATTATTTTAATTATTCTTTTGTTTAATATCCTTTGTCAAACATAATTTAATTTAATTAAATGTGTACTTGTATGTGTACTTAAGCATGTTAAAAGTACTTAACGGCAACTTTAGTATTACAACGAATATGCAATTACAAATATATATTTAAATGTGTAGAATTATTAGACAAAAAGCAGACAGTAACACATTAAATGAATGTTACGATACACTGTATGTACACTTTTGTTACTAAAATGTAGGCCATCAGTCAAACAAATCTCCTTTAAGTAATTTTCCTTCTTTTTCCATTTTTTCTCTTTTATGCACCATCAATAAAATGGAACATGGAAAGCTTTTAGTTACCTTAAAAAGATCAAAGTCTAGGTGTATTGGTTTAATGTATTTAGTCCACTTTAGATGAAAATATATTTTTTCCATCAGACATATATCAAGGAATATATCAGTGTTTTTTTCTAATGTGGGTGGCTGTTGTTTTAGCCATTTTGTTCTTACTAGCTTCCATATTTCAGAGACAAAACATGAAGGCATAAAAAAATGCATACTGCATAAGGAGTCTGTCCTTACCTGGATCAAAAAAAGAAACAATTCTAAACTACGTCAAACTAAAAGCAAGTTCAACTAACTGCATGTGTTATACATTTATGTCTTCATGTTCAGACTTCAAACAGAGCACTTTACATAAAAGGACTTTTTTTTTAAAAAATATGCTTGATTAAATATGCTTGAAAAACTTCTCATTTGTCACTGTAGTATGAATTAGGGCAGCCATTTTGTTGTTGGAGTGTTTCTCGCAGAATATTGTATAAAGACAACATGGAGTAAGTCGCTGCTTTCAAAACTGTCACAATTTTGAGTTGTGGCTAAGTGATTAGCATAAGTACCAATGTACAAGTCTAGCATTTAATCCTATCTTCGCCTTTTCTCCCCATCTAGTCCTGTAAAATAATAATAAGTCTATAAATGAAGTAAAAGAGCAGAGCTAATGTCTGTCACTAGCACTTGCTTGATATGCTAGTCTGCTACATTCGTCATGCTTACATCACTGATACCCTGTGCCATCCCAGTCTCAAAATTAGGGCAGGAGAAGTATAAATAGACAGCTTTTTCTCTGATTTTGAGATGTTTACAGGGGCGTCTCCTCTTGCGTTCACATTCTTCTTGGTATTGTTGAGATGCTAGCAGTATGTCTTTGAGCCTGTCAGCCTCTCATCTGCTCCCAGCCGAGCGTGTGCCAGATCCAGACTGCTGTCGACGTGCTTCAGCAGACGCCGTCTTCCTCTTTGACGTCAACTACAGGAGTGAGAAGAACAGCCAACTCCCAGAGCTGTTTACATGCGGCCGCTTCACACACTGACAGAGAGAGGTTAGCACACAATGCTAACACTGGGCCAACAGCTAGAGATGGCCAGAGGTCATGCCGAGAGGACTGATTTATGTAGCTATTTGAACATTTTGTGTTTTTTTATTTTTTATTTTTTATTTCGTAGCATGAAAATTAATGCATATATACATACATATATACACTACTGGAAAAAAGTTTGGGGTCAGTACGATTTTTAAATGTAAAATATGCTTCTTCTGCTCACCAAGGCTGCATTTATTTTATTAAAAATACAGTACAAATTGTAAAATTGTGAAATGTTATTGCACTATAAAATAACTGTTCAAATGTAGTTTATAATTTAATTTAATAATTTATTCCAGGGATTTTGAAGATGAATTTTCAGCTTCATTACTCCAGTCTTCAGAGTCACATGATCCTTCAGAAATCACTTTAATATGAATTATTATTATTATTATTATTATTATTATTGGTAAAAGTAATAAAAGCAATAATGACTGGAGTAATAATTGATTTTATTATAATACATATTTAACAATTTAACTATTTTTTTACATTTAATAAATGCCGCCTTGATGAACAGAATAATTTATAATTTTCTTAAAAAAACATGGAAAAGAAAAAGAAATATATCGTTTTTTTCAAATTAATTTAAATTTAAAAAGTTAATATTTTTAATTAATTTGAAAAATATATAAAGCATCATTATTTCATTTTTACATTTCCTTTTAATGAATTTAATTTTTTTCCTTTCTTTTTTTAAACCAGACCCTTACTTTCAGATTCAATTTTAAATGATTAATCTAGAATTATTATTATTATTATTATTATTGGTATTATTATTATTATTCGAGATTTGTTTAATTTTTTTACATTGTAATCATATTTCATAGTATTATTTTTTTACTGTATTTTTGATCTCTAAGACTTTTATCCACTTTGGATATCACATTTTTTTAAATTGACAACAACAATAATAATCTTACCAACCCCCAACATTGGTACTGTGATTTACACATATTCTTATTAAATAATGGCTTTCAAATGGGCTATAAAATCGATTTGATTACCATATTTTTGACATAAATTAAATCATTGGATCCAACGCCCCCAACCCCCCCTCCCCCCAAAAAATCTGAAACTGAAGCTGGAACTGTATTGTAGTTCCATTCTTACATATACAAACACAATTATACACTTATTACTGATAATTATTTTTATAAATTTTTAAAAGCCAGTGAATATTCATTCATTCATTTTCATTTCGGCTTGGTCCCTTTATTAATCTGGGGTCGCCACAGCGGAAGGAACCGCCAATTTATCCAGCATATGTTTTACGCAGCGGATGCCCTTTCAGCTGCAACCCATCTCTGGGAAACATCCACACACACCCATTCACACACAAACACTACAGACAATTTAGCCTACCCAATTCACCTATACTGCAAGTCTTTGGATTTGTGGGGGAAACCGGAGCACCCGGAGGAAACCCACGCCAACACGGGGAGAACATGCAAACTCCACACAGAAATGCCAACTGACCCAGCCGAGGCTCGAACCAGCGATCTTCTTGCTATGAGGCGAACGTGCTACCCACTGCGCCACCGTGAGGCCCGCCATTGAATATGCACAAAAATTATTTATTTATTTATTTATTTATTATCATTATGTACATATTTTTTTGGAGGGGTGATACAGTGGCTCAGTGGTTAGCACTGTCGCCTCACTGCAGGAAGGTCGCTGGATCGAGATCCACCTGGGTCAGTTGGCGTTTCTGTGTGGATGTTCTCCCCGTGTTGCCATAGGTTTCCTCCGGGTGCTCTACTTTCCCCCACAGTCCAAAGACATTCAGCAGTGAAACTTAAACCACACTGAACTGAACTGAACTAAACCGAACTAAATTCTGAAATCTGGACTTTACTAGAACATGTTAAGCTGCTTTGACACAATCTACATTGTATAAAGCGCTATATAAATAAACTTGAATTGAATTGAATTGAACATGAGGTATAGGTGAACTGCATAAACTAAATTGGCCGTAGTGTATGTGTGTGTATGGATGTTGACATATGCTGAATAAGTTGGTGGTTCATTCCGATTTGGTGACCCCTGATGAATAAAGGGACTAAGCTAAAGGAAAATAAATTAATGGTTTTA